>JARSSU010023284.1:0-48767 GCA_029619165.1 Eurosta solidaginis
AGAGCAGGTACTTCTTTAGTTTTGCGTTTTATTTAGTCTTACGAAGCGTAATCTCCATTTTGAAATAATAATCATTTCAATTAGGGGTTAATTAACATTAAATATACCATCCGTATCTAGAGCATTATGGCTATTTGCTTTATAATAGAAGAATGAATTTATTTTTAACCTGCCTGCCCCTGCCATAGTCTCATTTCGATTTTGGGGATTTTTTTTAATTTTTTATATTATTTTTGTGACCTCTAGAATCTACTGGGTGCGCATATAGAGTCTCCTCAGTTATTCCCCAAGCAGATGGCTACTGATCCGACTTCAGGCCAGACTGGTCAAGTCTCTCTTAACTGTACACCACTTGAATGTAATGGGCAAAATAATATAAATAAAGATTCCTTGCCAATAAAATATTGCCAATACGTATATATCAATATTTAAAATATCGATCGAAAATTTATTACAAGTACTTCGTTTTGAAAAAAGTAGAGTTCAATAAATTAAGTTGGTATTCATGTGTGAGTATGTCGCCAATCGAACATAGCCTATGATACGTACATGAGTTTTGTAAAGCTAAGCACGTGTTGATAAAATTATTGTGTCGTTAACTGATAAGGTAAAACGGAATTTTTGTAACCGTCATTCATGAATCGATAATATGCAAATTATATCGTAATTTACACCCAAACATTTGTTAAACCCTTTTTTACCTTACAAATGTTCGTACTTAATTTCACCTGTTTAAGGTTCGAGCCAATTTTATTTACATACCCTTTCAAATATCTGAAGACATACATACAGCCAGTTATTACGCGTCCCGTGACCCTCCTGTTTGAACCAACACCCACTTCGGTAGTGAGTTTAAGATGGTAAAGAAGCAAACTTCGCATTTGCTGATCTGATCTTCTAAGTAACTGGGCTGCCGTTGGTGTTCTTAACATTATTCTCTGCGATATATTAAAACCCACCCGCGAATGAGCAAACCTAAATGATCCAGGGCCTGGTGAATACTACAGCTATACGGGTTGAAAACATATTTGACTTAATGAACGGCAACACACCAAAAACAAGAAAATACTCAATTAAAATAAAGGAGCTCAAAGCCTCTTTAAGAGCAAATCCGAATTGTGTGTCCAACTCGCCAGGTACAAATCCCATCCCCTGAAAGGTCTAAACTAATGTAACGTTAATCGTTGTTCTGCCTCATGGCTTAAGCAAAAGATAACTCAGATGCACTATCTGTTGGTTAGTAAGATCAAGTTGAGCATAGCCACCCCGGCAGAAAAAGCTCACTTGAACCACATAAGTTCGTTGTGGTGCCTCATATAAAACGGATACATAAGATATAGAGAATTGTTGTGTGGCAACAAAAAAAATTTTGAATAAGCACAATCTTGATCCCTTAATAAATCCTTCGGAGATCCTAATGAGTAGGAAACAGAAATACTTTCGCCTTAACTCGCAAAGCTGAACAGCCAAGCTGAGGTGTATCTGATGATGTTTCCCCTCCTCATCTTCCATGCAGCTGCAGCAAGAGAGTTTCAGTATGTTGAAACGTACTGCATCACTTCATGGACTGACCCTCAACCCTAATATCATTGATAATGACCTGCTGAATAAAAAAAATCAACAGAGCGCTCGCTCCCACTTCGGCCAAAAGGACACCCACCAAAACAACCAAAAAACCAAAACACAACACAACACACCCCACCACAACACACCCCAACAACCACACCACACCAAACCCAAAACAACAAACACACCCCACACAAACCAAACCAAAAAACAGCATTTTTCCTTACTTTGGCAATAGAATCACTCACTCGTATGTCGCTAGAAGAAGTTCTATCTTTGATGAAAAGTACAGTCGGTTCAACACCTTTTATATCGCTAATTCAAACCGATCGAGCTCAATGCGAAATAATACTCCTGCCCGTGCAATTGATCTCCCGCCACAAAACAAAACATAATGAAGAAGGCGAATACACCGTCTAATGAGTCTCATCTTTCTTCTTATTTTGTAGCGATAAAGATACAGCCGAAGCTTTGGGGAGTGTTGCAATGTTGATGACCCTTTGCCAGAAATTCATGCGGTATGATTCGGAAACTAGCACCATCAAGGTGCGTCTCGAACATTCGGCACCGATTCAATATGATCTGTCAATTCACCACCTTCTTCCGTGAGGAACTAGGGCCGCCGAAGCCTCGTCTCCTAAATATGTATTAACGTTCATATTTGAAACAGGATTTGCCCCATGTAGACGTCGCCAATTACTTCGGGAAAGCTACGAAGGAAAACGCGTATCCACGATCCAATTCTTAACCTATATGTAAATCAACGGCTACAATACCAGATGGATAAAAGCCAAACGTAAAAGCTCCTTTCATCGAGATACTAAAAAACCGTGTCCGTTCTTTTGCACAAGTTTGCCTTAGACTTTAGAAAACAACAGATCAAAACGTATCAAAAATTTAAAAAACCAAAATCAAATATATGTGGTATTTAGTACTGTCCCCAAAAAAAATTTATTTTCTAAAAGAACGAACCATGCTTTCAAAAGTGTGAAATGAGATACTTTCAAGTCATGGACGAGGTGCCTCACGTCTTTAAGGAACTCCTACGTACTCAAAAAAAAACTATTTGAACGGCTGCAGAAGCTAATAAGACGCTAGAAGCAAACTTTCCCCTTTGTAGCTTGCAGCTAGACCTTTCTAGAATCTTAGCCTCCCCAGTCTCCCCCTCCTTTGTACTTCATGTTCTCTAACTATCGCTGTTGGTTTCGTTCTTGCAACATGAGTATGGTACCTTTCGTTATCTTGTGCTTTCGTGGTTTGTTTTTTTTTCTTTGAAGAAGTTTTTTGTTTCGTTATGCGGAACGGAAGTAAATATCTCTTTAGTCAGAATGCGCTCCATCGCATTAGGTTGAAATACCAAACATTCAATAGACAGCAGTTTGATGAGAAGGCATAACAAGTTTTCAATTAACAATAGGGGAAAACAACAATAATTATTGTTGCCTTTAGCATTGTTTGTTTGCATACATATATACCGATATATAGCCGTGTTTGTAAAATACCAGTTAATAGCAGTAAGCGTTACAAATGGTCGATACCAAGCGTAAACGTTCAACGTCTAATGTAACGTTCATTGTTCGCTGCTTATTATAAACTATGCCTTCAACCTTTACCTGTGTGTCATACATATTTTTTATACCTTTCAGAAATGAAATGGTATATTAATTTCGTCACGAAACCAAAATTGTAAGTCCTTAAAGGGGAAAATAGATAGACCCACATTAAGTATACCGAAATAATCAGGTTGAAGAGCTGAGTTGATTTAGCCATGTCCGTCTGTCCGTCTGTCTGTTTGTATGCAAATAGTCCCTCAATTTTTGAGATATCTTGATAAAATTTGGTGAGCGGGTGTATTTGGGTGGTCCGATTAGACATTTGTCGGAACCGACCGGATCGGACCACTATAGCATATATCCTCCATACAACCGATTTTTCAGAAAAAGAGGATTTTTGTAATATCTTACCCAATTTAACAGATTGAAGCTTCAAACTTCACCATATACTTTCGTATATTGCACATATTGTTGCCCTGAAAAAATTGATGAGATCGGTCGTATATATAGTATATATCCCCCACAACCGATTGTTCAGATAAGGAACTTTTCGTAATTACTGCCCATTTTAAGAGCTAGAGGCTTCAAATTTCAACGATGCTTACGTATATAGCATATATTGTTGTCTGAAAAAATCATAAAGATCGGTGGTATATATAGTATATATATGGTGGTATATATAGTATATAATATAGTATATATATATATATTTTTCGCAATTTTAGCCCCATTTTAACAGCTAGAAGCTTCAAATTTCACCGAATGCTTACGTATATAGCATATATTGTTGTCTGAAAAAATCATAGAGATCGGTTGTATATATAGTATATATCTCATAAAACGATTGTTCAGATAAGAAACTTTCGCAATTCTACCCCATTTTAACAGCTATAAGCTTCAAATTTCACCGATTGCTTACGTATATAGCATATATTGTTGTCTGAAAAATCATAGAGATCGTGATGTATATATCTAGTATATGAATCTACCCATACAACTATAGTTCAGATAACGATATCTTTGCGCAATTTCTTCCATTTTAACAGCTAGAAGCTTCAAATTTCACCAAATGCTTACGTATATAGCATATATTGTTGTCTGAAAAAATCATAGAGATCGGTGGTATATATATTATATACTTCATATAAACTGTCATTTTTGCCCCTTTTTTACGGCTAGAAGCTTCAAAATTCATCAAATTTCATCAAATAGTTACGTTTACGTCATATATTTTTGAAATACGTGATTCGTAGTCATAGTTTTTACATGCAGACCACAAAAAAACGTGAAGCTTTGCATCCTCACACAGATTACCTACCTATTTTTATTTTATATTTATCTTAAAAATTGTTTAGATATGTTCAAATTTCACTAAATGCTTACGTGTATAGCATATATTGTTGTCTGAGAAAATCATAGATACCGGTGGTATATATAGTATATATCCCATACAACCGATTGTTCAGATAAGAAACTTTGCGCAATTTCTTCCCCATTTTAACAGCTAGAAGCTTCAAATTTCACCAAATGCTTACGTGTATAGCATATATTGTTGTCTGAAAAAATCATAGAGATCGGTGGTATATATATTATATACCCCATATAAACTCAATTTTTGCCCCCTTTTTACGGCTAGAAGCTTCAAAATTCATCAAATTTCATCAAATAGTTACGTTTACGTCATATATTGTTGAAATACGTGATTCGCAGTCATAGTTTTTACACGCAGACCACAAAAAACCAGAAACTTTGCATCCTCACACAAAGTACCTACCTGTTTTTTATTTTATATTTATCTTAAAAATCGTTAAGGTATGCAGATCTGTTCACTATATATTTCTTATCTTATACATCCGATTATTCGGAGATTACGAACGGGATAAGATTATTGTTCAGCCCCATTCATGAAAGGTATGAAGTCTTCGGTCACAGCGCAGACTCCAGTCCGTTCTACTTGTTTATTTATTTTTATCTTAAAAATCGTTAAGGTATGCAGATCTGTTCACTATATTCATTTCATATCTTATACATCGATTATTCGGAGATTACGAACGCGGATAGGATTAGTGTTCAGCCCATTCATGAAAGGTATGATAGTCTTCGGCACAGCCGAAGACAGTCCCGTTCTTACTGTTATATTAATTTAGTCAGGGATGCGCCGTGCTCTTCAATCTAGTCTTTGTAGACGTATTATTTATTCAAAAATAACGTTTTACGTGTAATCTACAAATGAATAAGTGGTCTTGGTTATCATCCTATTTCGTTAATTTTAAGTAACGATGGCTATGAGTATCAGGAAACTGCAAATCAAGTTTGGACGGACGGTTTTATATCGCTTAATCATTTCATATTTCATCACGATTTTTGATATATGGAAGTTCATATTAATCTAGATTTGTTCAAGCAAAATGTGTATATTCTTTTTTAAAAGTGCAGTGGAGCCTAATAAAGAGTTCAATTAACACAGAATGTTCACATATAAATTTGTTTAATTTTTCCGATCACTAAAGCGAAACGGATACCTAACATGACATTGTAAGCTAATTATTGCTTCTATGAAAAAAAATATTTAACTTGTACACCACATACCGATTTGAATAACTTTGTTTATTTCGAGCTGCCACAAGATGAAAGCACATACTAAATTATCACGGACTAAACGTTTCGTTTTTATACCTGTGGCCGTTTTTTTAAGATGGGGGAAAAATTTAAGCAACAATAATGGAAATCATTACGAGTCCAACACGCGATAACAACAAGTCATTGTACCTAAATTTTTGGAGGTGTGTCTGATAATAAGTACAAGCGCTTCCTTTTCAAATAAAATAGAGTTAATTGTTCCAATTAAAAAATTTTAAATATTTTTAAATCAAGAGTAATTTCGTAAGAATATTACGTAATTTTATTTTGTTTATACCTACTTACAGTGGGATTACATACACATTGGGAACATTACGAATAGCATATTTTCAAAACATGCAAATTATGACAGAAAATAAAAATATTGTAACGAATTCCACTTATTTTGCACCTTCTGCTAACGTTCGAATCGCTGAACTGTCGAATAAATAACTCCATATTCATATTGCAAAATGGTATTTATTAGACTACTGTGGGAGTAGTACTTCACAATTACAATTATACTTCACTAACAGCGTGTTTAAATTAACCTGATTACTGATTTCTCAGCTTGCGCTTCTTTCATACTCTCGGTTACCTCGTTCGCCCATTTCTCTCTAAGGTCTAGACGTTGCACGAACATGCCTTCCAGAACAGTTGTATAGTTATTTAGCTATCTGTAGTTTATATTTTTCTTCTAGCCATTGTGGAATAATCTCTCTGCTTCAAGCTGCTGGTTATGTGTATGGAATATTCTTCGTTGCCTTGTACATGAGTATGGCTGCTTGATTTAATGTGTACATGTACATAAGTGTGGCTGCTTGCTGTTTTTGTTGTTGTGATTATTTACTAACAACATAGTGATGCTATATTCGCCACAATATTCTATACATATATATATATATATATCGAAATCATGACGCGACTATCGGTTAATAAATCGACCCAGCCTAGATATATTATTAAATATCGGCGCCCTATATCAGCAAGCTTTTGAAACTTTCTCAAAGACTTTCCTAAAATTTAGTACATTTTGAGCTGAGGTTGGGTGCTAATGAAGAAATTCTGTATACTGTAGTGTGTCTTAAGACGAATTCGAAATGGCTTTCGATGATGGCTTTAAATATTTTTTCTATTCTACTTGTTCTTCACATTTCTACTGCCATATTACCTTCATGTTTTCTTGTATGAACCTTTTCTTTCATTATTTTTCCAATTATCAGCGTTACAACATCTTTTTAAAGGCTTTATTACAGATCATTTCGTAAGTTTATTACAACGTCTTTTTCTGACTGCTATGTCAGATAAATCAGTTGAAAGTTAGTAAACTGTTAGATACTTATATAAACAAATCACTAAAGTCCTCATGTTGCTGTTGTTTTTGCGATAAGACGCTTCCGAAAGCTTGGGGTGATCAATGTAATGTTATGCAGTTATAGATACGGAACGCTTCGGTAACAAGCGCCATTCGGGAACGATTTGATAAGACCACATGAACCCCCCGCAATCCCGGCCACTATCTAGTCACATGAGGAGATTGGGGTCTCAAGCCTCGGCTGCTAAAGAAACAGGATTCTCCACGGGTAGGTGAGGTTGAAAATTGGTTGGAGAAGCTATAAAATTGCTCTGGCAACCCTTGAGAGGTTGCGCTACACTGAAAGAAAAGACTGGTAAATCAACCGATTTCTGTTCAATTTTTATCCATCGCAACAAGATGTTGAATCAACTGCGCACAAATTGTTGATTCGCAATTAACCGTTTTAGTAGTCAAATGAACAAAAAAGTGTTTGCGACAGCTGTGGCACGAAAGTACCTATGTTGCCATACGCATACATACGTAAATATGTGAATACGTACGAATATGTACGCACTTACAAACCGAACTGCGCGTACATCAAATATGCGGCACACATTAAACTTATACACTTTATTATTTGTATAACGCACTTTCGCCAAATTTTATATTTTAAAGTTATTTGATTTATAGTTTGATTTCGCTTTGCAAATAGAAATGAAATAGTAGTCGAAAACTGATTCTCAATTCTTTCAGTGCAGCTCAGCTCTTTTCAATTTTCTTCTCTCGCATGTAGTTGCCACACTTGATTGTTTCGAAAAACCTTGTACATAAATGTTTGACATAACACTTTTAAATAGAGAACTTGTAAGTATAGAAAAGTAAAAAATCAAATCGCAGGAAGGTGATTCACCACTGGAGTAAAATTCGTAAAACTTGAACAAAATGTTACTAGCCTTGGAAAATCCTGTTTGTTCAACAAAACTTTTGCAACAAGGAGGAGAAGTAGCAACTTGTACCGATAAATAGGTGTCCCGGTATCTCATATTTTTTGCTACAGTAAATTCAAAAAATGGGGTTTCCGTTTTGTATTAATAACTGCAAAACTAGTGTTTTCCATTTTGTGTGTTTTTTCGACTGGTGGTTTTCTTATTTTGTGTTTTTTTTTAACAAGTGTCACCATCGAAAATAAGTACAAAGTAGAGAGCGCAGTGAGCGTAAATACTCTTGACATTTACTCATGTATTGACTGTTGATCGCTGTTGAAATAACCTGTGAGATCAGTTGTGTTAACAGAAAGATCAGTTAGATTGATTAGGAATCTGTCATATTTTACAGAATTTTGTTACTAAGAGCGACATTTTCTCTTCTGTTGTGACTAAACTAATTGTTCGCTTGACAAAAGAACTCGTCAATAACCATAATTCGATCAATTTCACCGAATCTCCGTAAGTCAAGAACAACAGAACCGATTTGTTGATTTACTAGCACCTCATTTCTTTCAGTGTACAGAACCCCTTGAATCATATGGGTATTTTAGTCGCCTCTTACTTGTTAATTGAAGTATATTGTCTCCAACCAAATTTGACAGTAATAACGAAAACCGTTCCATTATACAACACTTCCACGACTTATTTAGAAAAATTTTAGAATCACTTCAGGATTTTTTAAGGTAAAGTTTCAGTAAAATTTCAGAATAATTTTGAGACTGCTTCGGGACATTTTGAAAACACTCGCTATGGGTTTTGGGATTATTTCTGTATTATTTTCAGTTACAACCCACCTGTCAATATTATAATATCCTGAGAGTATTACAAATTGGTACTGAAATAGTCTCGAAGCGATTCCGAAAAAAAATACAGGAGTGATACTGAAATTTCCCAATTGCACCGAATAGTTTGGAAAGGATCCCTAAAATCTGAAATCCTGAAGTATTCTTGAGTTATCCCAAAACGTTCACGAAACGGTTACAAAATAGTCCCAACAAAATCGTCAAGATGTACGATACATTTCCATAAAGGTAGCTCTTAGCTCCATATTATGTCATGATATGTCCATATTTAATTGAATGAATTAGTATGTCCTTTTCTTATGGAAAAATATGATGAGACCCAGTTTTATTCATTAATCGATGTGTCCTAGTTTGAATTTTATTGTGCCATATTTGAAAGGAAAAAAATGATAAGTTCCGTTTTACTGCCTTATTTTCTTACCATTTCTGGCGTGAGCTGATGATATTGACATAATTGGCCTTAACAAACGCGCCGTGCGTTCTGACATCTCTGGATTAGATAAAGAGGCAAAAAAATATGCCGTAAGTGAGGACAAGACGAAGTAATTGCTGTCATTCAAGAAGGGATCGGCGCATTCACGCTTTGGCAACCGCGTCACTGTCGACGCATATATATTCAAGGCTGTGACTTCGTCTATTTGGGAACCAACATTAACAGCAAAAAAAATGTCTGCTTAGAGTTCAAATGGGGAATAGCCCTTGCCAATATCGCTACCTTTGCATTGAGTAGGCAATTAAAAATTAAAGTCCCCTGTCGACGAACAAAAATCACGCTCTCAAGTCGTCATCATAATGTCCTAATTTTTCGCTTGGAATCGTGGACTGTGGCTTTGGAGTGTTCGAGAAAATTTCTGCGGAAGATTTGTAGTCCTGTCCGTGATGCCGACGGCGAGTTTGAAGGACGTCTTATGATGAGCTGTATGAGCTTTAGGCAGATATGAAGATAGTTCAGCCAAATCCTAATGCTTGACTGGCTAGGCCACGTTATGCGCATGGACGAGAGTGCTCCAGCCAAAAAAGTTTTTCAGTCGACACCAAGTTTTGAAGCAGTAGAAGGGGAAACGTCCGCTGAGTTGGGAGAGGACGCTGGAGGAAGACTTGACCTTCGCTGGTGCTCTCAACTGCCGTCAATTAAAGCGGAATAGGATATCTAACGGCCGCGGTTAAGCGCCAATAATTATGACGAACATTGCAACTATCAAACATGAAAGCTCATACGTTTTCATGTATCACAAAAATTAGCAAACTGTAGTGCTTTTATTGACAAGTTACGGCTGGGTATGAAATATTTATGTAGTTCAACCCGAACTTTCACTTTCTTACTGGCTTATACCGAATTGCAGTGTTACAGCTACTGTCTGTACTGTGATAGCAGTCCGCCTTAATAAGTGCTAATTTTTAATAAAATAAGGTTAATAATAGGTACATAACTTATGAATTTGTATGAATTTCCATATGCTGCACACCCATATGACTGGTGACTCAATCAGACTCATTCAAATCAGCGATTCATGATGACTAAGCACAACTACAACATTTCATATATTCCCAACCAAAATATCTATATTTCACACTTACCTTATCTAACAAACTACCCTGCACAAAATTCCATTAGTCTAGGATGAATCCGGGATGAATCGCAAAGTAGTATGCGGCCAATGCACGTTTTGATCTCTTTGTGTGAGTTGAACTGTTCCCTTTTGTTTGAGCATGTCCTATGAAGGGACTAATTGTACCCATTTATACCCAAAAGCGATCGATAGGACCAATCCCCTTTGTACCATATGGGAACATATGAAGTAATCCCTTTTCGTATCAATAAGGACACAAATAGGTACCAGTCGCATTTTCAACCCCAATGATACTCTAATGATAGTGGACGCTTTCTTGTGTCAAAAGAAGCGTATTGACTTCGACAACAATTATCCGAAGGCAGTAAAGAAAAAATTTTGCTTAGTGCAGTGATAGAATATTTTGCCCGTTCCAATCAGAAAATGAGTGAATTTATCACTAATGGTTATGTTAATTTGAAAATGAATACATCTCCAAAATAAGAACCGTAGAGATAGTGAAGGAACATAATAAAACTACAAAAGTTGACATGAGGATTCCCTTTTGATTTTTACAATTTATGCGATAGCCGTTGGCATGGCTACTGAGCCTTCTACTTTAGATTGCTCCTGTTTGATGGCTTCATAAACGTCTGCGGTTTATTGTGTTTTCGCGCTGGCCATATAGCTCGTTTTGGCTTACCAGCCGAAGGCCAAATTATGAATTGTCGACAAAATGAGTTCGGTTCGTTGTCGCTTTGTGGAATTGACAAACCTTTACCAGACCACAGTTGACCATAATTCATCAACGCCGCTAAAGAAGTTTTAACAATACATTGGCGCAGAAAACCTGAGTGGGAACTGTCCGACAGGACCTTTTTGCACCCCTATGTGTAGTTCTCGGTCAGGTCCTCTTTGTACCTCTACGGGTACTGGCGGACAGATCTTTTTTCATCTTTGATTTATACCCTTAAGGGTACTGTTCGAATGTCCGTTTTATATCACAGCGGGTGATGTCGGACAGGTCATCTTTGCACCTGTTTGATTACTGTTGAACAGATCCTCTTCGTACCTCTACGGGTGCTATCGAAGAGATACTATTTCCTCTTTCTACCCATGTAGGAGTTTTTACCGATTTTATTTTAACTTTAATGCAATTTTTTTGTTTCTTTTTCGTATTGGTATTGTAAAAAAATATAAAAAAAACAAATTCTGCAATATTGAACCCTAGGATACCGGTATATTAGGCTCGGTATGCGTATATCTATAAATAATTCACTTCATATCAATTAATTTTTTTTACCCATTTCGTTTTGTTTTCTTTTTTGATTATTTCTTAAAATTTGCTACATATGTTTCAAACTGACTTATCCCAACCGTACCCAAAAGGGACTAGAAGGGATCAATTATACCCCAATAAAGAGAAAAGAGTTCAGTCGCAGATCACTCTCTTTAGGATTATCGCATGATTTTTTGCAGGGTATTTTTTGGGTACATGTCGCACATTTATGTAAGTAGTATGTAGATTTAAACAGCGATCAACTCAAAAAGTCACCCTGTTCAGAAAACCGAGTATCTCCTCCATACTTCGTAATGGAACTCTTTGGTTTCACTAACAGCTCTATTCTGTGCACTTGACAAATTCACCATCTTGCTTATTTGTCAAGTTTGACAATTTATCAGTATTGCTATTCTATGTAAAAATAAAATGCTTTTTTCGAAAAAAAATTTTATTGCGCCATGTCCGTCCGTCGTCCGTCCGTTAACACGATAAACTTGAGTAATGTATCTTGATGAAATTTCGTATGTAGGTTCCTGGCACTCATCTCAGATCGCCGTTTAAAATGAACGATATCGGACTATAACCACGCCCACTTTTTCGATATCGAAATTTCGAAAAACACAAAAAGTGCCATAATTCATTACCAAAGACGGATAAATCGATGAATTTTGGTACGTGAGTTGAAATTATGACGCAGAATAGAAATTTAGTAAAATTTTGGACAATGGGCATGGTACCGCTCACTTTTAAAAGAAGGTAATTTAAAAGTTTTGCACGCTGTAATTTGGCAGCCGTTGAAGATATCATGATGAAATTTGGAGGAACGTGTACCCCTATTACTATATATATGCTTCATAAAAATTTGCAAAATCGGAGAACGACCACGCCCACTTTTAAAAATTTTTTTTAAGTCAAATTTTAACAAAAAATTTAATACCTTTACAGTATATAATAAATTATGTCCACATCACACAAAATACAAAATAAAAGAAATTTCAAAATGGCGTGGCTCCGCCCTTTTTCATTTAATTGTCTAGGATACTTTTAATGCCATAAATCGAACAAAAATGTACAAATCCTTGTGAAATTTGGTAGTGGCTTAGATTCTAGGACGATAACTATTTTCTGTGAAAAAAGTCGAAATCGGTTGAAGCCACCACGCCAGTTTTATACAGAGTTTATCATCTGTCCTTCCGCTCGGCCGTTACACGATAAATGAGCACAAATCGATATATTTTTACTAAACTCATCCACGTTCTTATCTGAAACTCACTTTGTATTGGTATAAAAAATGACCGAAATCCGACTATGACCACGCCCACTTTGTCGATATCGAAAATTACGAAAAATGAAAAAAATGCCGCTAATTCTATACAAATACGAAAAAAAGGAATGAAACGTGGTAATTGGATTGGTTTATAGACGCAAAATATAACTTTGGACGTTTTTACTTACAACTCATTAACACCATTCATTCATACACCATATCGTACCAACACGTTATTTTAAGAGTCAACCCTGTCCAGCCTTTATAACATATCTCAAATTGGCGTCCACCTATAGAACTAAGGCCCCTTCGCCCTAGACTCCTTTTAAAATACGCTATTACACCTTTCGTTTGATACCCATATTGTACAAACGCCTTCTAGAGTCACCCCTGGTCCACCTTTATGGCGATATCTCGAAAAGGAATCCACCTATAGAACTAAGGCCCACTCCCTTTTAAAATACTCATTAACACCTTTCGTTTGATACCCATATCGTACAAACAAATTCTAGAGTCAGCCCCCTGGTCCATCTTTATGGCGACATCCTTAAATGGCGTCCACTTATAGAACTATGGCCCACTCCCTCTTAAAATACTCTTTAATACCTTCCATTTGATACACATGCCATACAAACACATTCCAGGGTTACCCTAGGTTCATTTTCCTACATTGTGATTTTCCCTTATTTTGTCTCCATAGCTCTCAACTGAGTATGTAATGTTCGGTTACACCCGAACTTAGCCTTCCTTACTTGTTATTTTTTAATTTAAGATTCATATATAGCGTATTTATAAGTATAAAGAGTAATGACGTCTAGGTAAAAGCGAAGCCTGCATTATAGACCAGCTGTGGGCTCTAGCAGTCCGTTAAAATTTGTATTTATTTATCAAGAGCTCCCTAAAATATCTACCATGTCTAGGATTTGGTAATTCAAAATTTTGTTGATTAGATAGATAATTTAAGAGTCAGTACAAGGTGTAATTACTTTAGAAATGTGATCCCTCAAGTGAGTTTCAGATTCCACAAAAATTGTATTTTTCCTCGTACTTTATTTAGTTACAGAGATGTATTTTGCAAATTTGCATTGCATTACTCATTCTCTGAGTATTAGAAACCTGATAAGTAAGTATAATTCTGGAGGATTTATTGTAAATTCATCTAAAATTAGATCTTTTAACTCCGTATCCAATTTTCTGTGAACACTCAGCATACATAATGCGTATTAGAGTGTAAGCAGTTCCTGAGTGTAAGCAGTCCCTGGAGAGAATCGGTACAGGAAGAAGCATACATCTATATGGGTCCCAGGGCATATGGGAATATGAAAAATCGGATGAACTAGCTAAAAAGGGCGCATCGCTTGAAGCTTGCTCCGTAGACGTGCCAATTAGACTGGGCGAAATTAAGCGAAGGCGAGAGGTGCACATGATCGACCAAGCAGGAAAGGCGTGGGCTCAAGCGCGGGGCTATAAAGTGTCTAAGATTATGTGCAGGTCTTACAACCTTAAACCAACAAAGTTGCTTCTATCATTAAAAAGAGAGGACTGTAGACTCATGACGGGGTATTCTGACTGGACACCTCCTTCTGGCATCACATGCCTTTAAATTAGGCTTGGTCAGTGATAGCAGATGTGGGAAGTGTGGGCTGGAGGAGGAAACGATCGAGCACGCTCTGTGCTCCAGCTATACACTCAGAGAAAAAATCGTTCTAAAACGAACGAAATAAGTTCAAAATTAAGAACATTTGTTGACAAAAGTCTGTTAAGTACGTTTTTTCTTAACTCGTGACCGACGGGCTTGTTTAAGAACAGTTTTTTCCAAGCACACCGTTCGTAATTTGTGACCACTTTGGTGTTGATGTGTGAACCTTCTGTGCTCATTTCAAGCACTACTTGGGCTTGATTTAAGATTTTTCGTTCTCACGCTTCGAGAACGATTTGTGGTCGATTTAACATTTTTCGGTCTCAATTCAAAAACGGTTTGTGCTTGACATTTGGGGGAGTGGGGAAGGTAATTTTTTTTAGTAGTACCCATTTATTTATTTTTTTATTAATAAATAATTTTTTTGTCATTAATAAAACATATTAATAACAAAAAAAATTATTATTAAAATTCCAAAATATTAGAAAAAAACGCATAGTATGCATTTTCTCATATATTTCTCTTATTGAGAAATTGTTCTTTTATGATGATGCAATCGAATATATATTTAAAACATTGGGATAACAAGATTGAGAATTACCTGTGCATATGTGAATGGAGCTGAACGAAAAATAAGAGTTAAAGAAATAGAATTTAAAGAAATTGTTTTGAAAAATTTCAGAGCTTGGCGGTGATCGAACTCGAGCCAAACGATTACAACCGCAATATTGTAGCCGCTGGGCCACTTCAACTGCTTGAAAGCTTGTGCCAAATGTTGTATTTAACGTTGTAGTACACACGAATTATACCGTTTCTTTTTTCTTGAACTTAATTTAAGAACATTGTCTTAATTTAAGAAAATTTTTCTCATTCATAGAACATTTGTTCATATTTTAAGACCAGCCGTTCTCTTTTCAAGAAATGGTTGTCAGTTCAAGAACAAGGTTGTTGTTTTGAGAGCAGGTCGTTCGTTTTTCAAGAACAAAAAAGTAAGAACATGAAAAGCTTGAATTGAGTCCGGTGGTGCTGGATTTTAGAACGGCGTTTTTCTCTGATGTAGGAGTGATACAGCTGTCAGATCTAGAAACAGCAAGTGGCCTATATTCCTAGAAGCTTCTAGTATTGGCCAAGAGGATGGAGTTATTTTATACATAGGTCCTTGTTTTTGATAGGGTTTTTCAGTTTGGTCGCTAAAACAAACTTCTGTAACACTACGGACTTATTCAGTCTATGTGAGGTCCTCATGGACTGGGCCAGTTCAACCTACCTAATCTAACCAGCAAACATAAAACCTTTGAAAAAAAAATACATAATATACTTAAAAAAACTTTATTTGCCATTGTTGTTCTCAACCACGTCTTTACCCTCCTTAGAATGCTGAAGGAGCGTTCCACAGTTGCGGATGTGCAGGGCATTGCAAGCAGAATATCTGGTGCGTTTATGCACCTTATCAGTATTATTGTTATCCAAAGTTATTTATCATTTTAGTTACTTTATTAGTAAGGATAGGTAAGTATTATGTATGTGTATTAATAAATTTATGTAATAAATATTATTAAGGTCATAATTTGAAGAAAAGGTGAGGAACTAAAACCCTTTTATGTTGTTGATTTTAACTTTCAGTTTTGTGTTCCTTAGTTCGCCGAGGGGGAGGAAACGGCCCCCCTCCCCCACCCCCTGCATACGCCCTTGCTCGATATGTTCTTGTCAAATCTAATGGTGTAGTACATGTCCCGCTTTGGACTGAGTATGCCATTTAAAAATAAATCATATCCCGATGATCAAACATCACGCTCGTTGAGTCTCCCATCATGCTTGTCACAACAGTACGAGACAGGATGGGATGATCCTTGAAGTATTCCAGAGAAAAGTTCTAACGAAAAATATATTGTCCTGCCCATGATAACAACAGCGTGTATCGAAGGAGATTTGATGATGAGTGATATAAGCGTACTCAGACATGAGTATAGTGCAACGTATAAGACTTAGCTGACTAATTAATGTTATGAGAATGAAATAAAACGCTCCTGTTCAGAAATATTTCTTACCGGTGCCCGCATTTTGTAATCACTAAGATGGGAGGGACAGGTCGAGAAGACTTTAGCTCTCTTGATGCTCCCAAATGACGCCAGTTATCATGTAACAGGAATAGATGGGGTGACTTGCTACGCATCAATTAATAAACGATAATCATGTTAGATTTGGCAATGCTCGTTGTCCTCTTCTTCGTACTTGCTCTACGAAGGTGATGTAAGCATTTGCATTCACCAGGACATCGACGACCGAGGGAACGAGCACTCCAGAAATATGCCCTCAAATCATAGTGTCGTTGTTATAACGATGGTTTTGGAGAGTGTTATCGATGTTAATAGTTTTTTTGCCGGTTATAGATCCGGTACGTTTCCGGTAACAAGCACCATTAAGCTATTAGCTCCACTACGCCCTCTTGCGGTCGCACCTCGTGCTGAACAGTCGATTCAGATCTCGATGATCCCTTAAGCCAAATATGCCGAAATGGTTTTACCGAGGCTGCCTCTCTTTCTTTTGTGAGGCGTAATTTAGTAAGAGCGCACGACTGAGAGTGTTTCTACACACATTTACGCCTTAATTCCTCTAATTTTTTCCGTGGCGGGTGGCAGGACCAGGCCACAGCCCGGAACTCGGAAATAATTACACATAATTGTGAAAGTAGTTTGATGCAAGAAAGACGTCCTAATGCAGCCGCAACCATGGTGAACAGAAGGATGATCCCTGAGGCCAAGTATGCCGGAATGGTCTTACCGATGCTCCCTCTCTTTCTGGTGCGAAACGTGATTTAGTAACATGCCTCTACTTAGATTGTATTGTGTAAAGAGTCATAGAATTAGAAATTGCAAAACATAAACTTCACAACATTTTGACTTTTCAGAAGTTTGAAGAGCATATTGAAATAAGATAACACATCCACCAGACCTTACTAATTTATGATTAATAAAATGTGTTGCAGAGGGTAATGTCAAGGTTTGCATGTTAGTCTGGTCTGCGGGTTAATTGCTTGGTAATCAAAGTCCAAAAATTAGTTATTGACAAGTTCTTGCTATAGAGAAAAAAAAGGAGGAGGTGTTGTTATCCACTAGAAAGCTGTAGAGAATGATATTCCTATCAAGTATTGTTAGACATTTTTCTTCACACGGTCAATCATTTAGGCGGTCCTGGGTATATTGCTAATGTTTTTTTCAAATATTTGCCATTTGTGGGTATTCACAAAGGAACTGACGAGTTCATACTTACATTATTGCATATCAAAGTCTTTCAGTTTCCAAAAATTTATAAATTCGTCAAAAAAAAACAACCTCTTCGACTAAACACGAGATTTTTTATTTTAAATATATATTTTTATATTTACAAGTTTAAGGCAATATATTTAAATTCAATGTCTTTTGTAACCTTGACAGTCTAGCAACTCAATCTGGTTTACTACTACGGCCTTATTCGAGATTTGCGCGGTTTAAAACACATTTTCGAGTTTAAATGGATTTTCTAATTATTTTAAACTAAAGCAACGCATTAATAAAACATGAAGTCACCAAAATTAACTAAAATCAAAAAATTGTAGTTTTCTCGAGATTATAAAACATTGCCATAAACATTAAAATTACAATCCAAATCTGATTGGAATTAAACAAATCAATTCATGTGTTGTTTGTGCTTATTATCATCAGTCTTCATTCCCACTAATGCTTGCAGTTGTTGATATTTGAGTATTGCATTCTGCACAAGTTCGGTAGCACGCCGTACACGCTCCGGAGTCATACCCTCGGCAAGCATGCGTCCCACACGCTCCGCGCTGGCCTTATCACTTTTTAAGTACTCAACAGCAGTCGTAGTAAACGCACAAATCGGCGTAAAACTGCACAGAAGTCTGGAAATAGCACCACCAAAGAAGATCATACCGATACCAGCAAAAATAGCGGCAACGATGCGGAAGAACGCGGACATCATCATACCCGAAAATAGGCTCGTTATATAGTTTATAGGTCTGAGTAAGAAATTGTTTTGCTGATTTGTGGTGAGATCTGTAGATGAGCTGGCACCAAATAGCCTTCATACCAGTTTGTACTACATATGGACCTGGATAGATGGGAGCCATAGCTGGTGTTTGTTGCGATGGTGGAGGTGGAACAGCGGGCGCATAGCCGATAGGAGCAGGATAGGCTGCATAACCGGGATATGCGGCACCAATTTGAGTAACATATTGTTGAATAGCCTCAGGCGTAAGATAGCCGTACATGGAGGCAGCAGGATCATAGTTGCCGATGGTAGGAGTTGCCTGTAGAAATGCAAAATTTACATTATTGAGATATACTTAAAAAAAACATACATTTAAAATGTTATTTTAACTCACCGCTTCAGCAATTTGTGGTTTCTGCTCAGTGGCTGCAGTCTCAAGTTCATTTTGTTGCTCTACTGCGGCACTTTCGTTCACACCATTGCTGTTTGATGATTCTGCTGGTATATTCACTACCATTGGTGTTGTCTGCTCAATTTGGGAGGACGATGCATCCGTTACGGTGTCTAATGGCACCGCATGCAGTACTCTTGTTAACAACAGAATTAAAAACGTAATTCCAAGAAGATATTTTAAATTTGTCATTTCCAACATTCGACCAAGGATGTGTACGCACACTTTCGATAGCTGCAAGGCGACTGCTTGTAGAAGAACTGCATTTGTCCTATTTATTACTTCGCTTGTCTATTTAGGCACAAAGTGTGGTTACATATGTTGTACACATGTATTTAAACATTTGAACTAAAAATATCCGCATGTACTTCCCAGCATTGTCCTTAGGTAAATCTTACTTTGAAAACTTAGTTAAACCATTTCAAATGGCTGTGTCCATTTGCTTCAGTGCAATTGTATTCTGCCAATAAATATTTGTATATGTTGGGATTTCCCTTAGTCAATTTATGCACCAGGATCATACTATCCCTACTCATTTACATACACATATATGTATGTATATGCATATATATTTGCTAATGAAAGCATTTCTATTATCTTTACGCAGGTAAACAATGCAACCGATGCACTCGACAGCAACACTTTGAATGCATTTGCGAAATATTGAATAGAACCAATTCAAAAGATGCTGGGAATCAAACAAGAACAGTGCTGGCAAATTTATTGGGATATATTTGATTGATAAAAAGATAGGTCTGTGTTGCAAGAGGCCAAGAGACGAAATCATCATAGAAACAATGGGCGCATTTGCACCTTATCAGCCACATTTCAGTGGACTCATACTTACTGGAATCTGTAAAAGAGCTCATCTATCAGTAAATCAGAGTTAGCAGCTAAAATTCCGGTTCGGTTGTGATATCGGGCTCGCTTCCGGTTCTAAGTTTGGTTGCTAGTTCAGTTTCGGTGCGGTTCCGGGATTGGTTCTGGTTCAGGGTTAGGTTCAGGTCCGGATTTCGTACTGCAATCGGTGCGGGATAGGTCTGGTGCAGATTTTGTGTCAGATTCGGTTCCGGGCTCTTTTCCAGATCAGGGTTGTGTTGCAGGTTGGGCTGGCAATCCCAGCAAAGTGTAACTAGTTCCTTTTACGAAAGATTCCTTGCAGTAGTACTACTGGTACTATCTGATATGGTTAAATATTTAGGTATTATACTATAGGAAAGCTCAAGACCACACTTTCTTTACACTGGCGTGCAAGGCAAACCGCGAGCAAAAGCTGAGGCCTTCGCCATACGTAGAACACTGGCTCTATGAAATGGGCTGATAAGTACATATTCGTCTAATGGGGGTTTTCCTGGTGCTTTTGGAAACAAAAAAAAATCTATTGATAGTTCATAAGTAAGACCAACTGCACCTTAATCAGGTTATGCTACGCCTCACATTTTTAGAAATTTCACGCGACCCAACGCTTTTATGTAATTGTCTGATCAACGCCCTAGATTGATGGGGAGTATGATGACCAGTACCTAGGACCTACCAAATTATTTTCTAGCATTCAGTATTATTATTATTTAATGTAAATATTGTTTTCAATAAAACCGTTTAACTTAAACATTTTTTTTTCAATTATTTTATTTTAAGTGGTTGTTTCTTTCCGGTTCCACAACATAGTAATATTGCAATCAACTTTTACTCTGATCTCTTGACTCTGGATGAGTAACATTTAAGCATACGTGATGAGCGTTAGGAATTGTCCCTACCTTTGGCTATCCGTTTGTCTGAATTGAGCAAACTTTATGTAGACTTTGCGCCTTGCAAGGTCATATCTTTATTGTTTTAACAGAGCTTAGCCCCATTCAATGGGTGCGACCATTCACAAATTGTCATCAAAGTCCTATAACGGGAATTCAAGGAAACCAGCAGTTTCAACAGGGTTGATCAATAGTGATGTTGCTGTTAGGGGCGTGGGTTCCGCATTACAATTGAAAAAATGGTTGGTGTCATGTGAGGCCAATTCGCATGTCTTGCGAGATCCTCTTTACCGGAATTTGATGGCGGCCGGTCAGCTGATATCATTTCATGATTGGCTAGGTGAAATTATTTCTTTCTCTCCTTATCCGAATATCCGGCGGATTGATCCAATTTCGATATCAGCCTTATTCGAAACAATACCTTTTTAATGTTATAGGGAGTTTTTTTCGAATTTGTTATTTTTATCTGGTTAGTTTTTTTACCCATGAACCTATTTCCAAATTTTGCTTTGATACTTAGATACTTCAAATATTGTATTCTAAAATACCCAGTATTATTGATAATTAGCAAGCAAAACGCTAAACATTGATGGGACGTCCTTTTATCAATATCTTTCCACGGAAACAAATTGAAAAGTTGTTTAAAAGCCATTTTTGCTAATTTTTAAAACCATTTCAAAAATAATGATTAACTGTTTGTACGCTGTAAAAACGGATTTGCAAGCTGAAATTTTTCCAAAGTGCGGATAAATTAGCCGTGTTTTTTTTACATGTGTATACATCTACATCTGCGGATAAAAAAACGCTTGTCAACACTGAGATAATGTTTAGTTGGTCATAGTTTATAACCTACAGCTGAATCGGTTGCGATGAATCGTGGACACACACACTTTTCGGTCATAGAAGTGGAGAATAGTGTAGAGATAAAATGGAGACACACATTTCACTTGCAACTGAGTATAATGCATACTGAAATTTAGCAGTACTAACTTCCTGCGTAATAATATTCATAAGTGTAGAAAAATGTATGCACTTAGCAGTCCATATAAAGTTTAAGTAAATATATATATACATGAAAAAACACAGCTATTGTATTTGCTGTACGATTAGAATTTTGTTTCCGAATTCACTGTATCATTAAGAAAATTGCAATGTAATGAAATCAATTAAGCATACATTTTTGCATAAAAACTTTGTTCGTATTAAATCTGAGTAAAACAATT
Source organism: Eurosta solidaginis (assembly GCA_029619165.1). Lineage (NCBI taxonomy): Eukaryota > Metazoa > Arthropoda > Insecta > Diptera > Tephritidae > Eurosta > Eurosta solidaginis. The sequence goes on from JARSSU010023284.1 coordinate 21,975, forward strand.
AGCTTGTATTTACATATGTAACTATTTATGAACTATCAACACCTCATTACTCATATGTAGAATTCCTCCTTTAATACTTGCATATTAGATTAGACCGTTACAGCAAAAAATATTCGAAAAATCTTAGGTAGAAAACGTGTGATACCAAATTCTTAGACTATGCCAATGACGATTAATTAGTCGCAGAGCAAATAGGCGTTAAGTTCAAGAAAATGTATGGAATTGATGCTTTTCATAGGTTGCCACTAGGGTACCCACAGAGAGCCCATTTAAGAGGTAGGTTCTTGCGCCAAAAAAGTTTGTTGGGAGATTTCTATTCCGTGCTTAACCGAACAGTAATGAATTTAAAGCAAGTTTATAAAATTTTTTAGCTCTCTTGATTTTAAGACCTTTATTGTATTCCTTTGTGTAAAAACTTTTGAAAAATCACCTTTACCAACATTAATTTTACGTTTTGCAGTACGTGCTGAAATAAGTGATGGCCCTTAGTTTATTATAATATCAAGCGAAGAGACAAAGAGGAGAAAATTTCCGATAGCCTATCATCATAGCGCACACCAAAATCTAAAGAGAGCTAACTAAAGAATCTGAAATTTTGAAGTTATGAGTACCGCCCGATTCAATACATACGGAAATGTGTATGTACACAATTTAATAATAACTTTGCTAATCATTGAGATAAGGCTATATATTACATAAAAGTTTCATTGACGTATAAGGCAGTGAAATTTTGGTGTTTTTTGAATATTGCGATATTTTTTTGTAGATCGCTGTTCTAATTTAGGTGCCGATATATGTACCTCTTCCGCCTGACCCTCAAAGCTCTGGTGTATTTCTGCATTTAATATTATTTTTTTTTAACAATAAAAATTCATCTACTATTTTAACGAAAACACCTACCGCCAGTTTGAAAATGTCTATTGCTTTCCGCCGTTGGCGATTCTCTATAGCCCAAGGCGAGTCTATACAAGGTGATGGCAAAGCAAATTCAACCAATTCGCCGTGCAGAAGAATGTCAAGTCAAAAGAAAATTTTCATTGATTTCGATTAACTGACATAATAAAGTACAAGGGCTGTATGGAAAATAATCAAGAAGCAGCAATCAGCTGTTGGGATAACACCACCTGTAATGGATTCGCCTTGGCCTTATGTCTCTGGCTGACGCAAGGCGAATTCAGTACCAGATGTTGTTTGTTATCCCAACAGCTGATTGCTTCTTCTTGATTGTTTTCCATATAGCGCCTTGAACTTTAATATGTCAGTTAATCGAAATCAATTAAAAATTTCCTTTTAATTACCATTCTTCTGCACGGCGAATTGGTTGAATTTGCCACCACCTGGTATGGATTCGCCTTGGGCTGACAGCTTACTTCACCTGGTTATTCCACTATGTTATTACACTAAAATAAGTATACATTTCTATTTTTAACTTGCCGAGTAGGTCATAGCTTTTCTCTTTTTACAAACAAGTTTTTCCTTGAAAATGTTAATTTAAAACAATGAGATATTTTTAAATGTTTCACGCAACGACATGTTCACGGAAATATTATTTGGGGGTTCACAAAGTATTACTGCTTCAAGGAAAACAAGAAGATTCATAAAGTATCATAGCGTGTCAAATTTTTTTTATTTTATGCGTTTGACCCTCATAAAATGTGTGTTATAATAACAACATGAGTTTTATGGTACCTTTTCAATCAAATAAAACTACCTACAATATAATTAAAACTACTATAATTAATTAAAATGCTATTTATATCAAATATATATATATTTGAATTAAATCAATCCTGCAATATATTAGGGTCAACCCACAAGAAATGACAGAACGAATAAAAAAACTGAAATTGAGATTGTCTTTTAACGCAGGAAAAACGTGAATTTTTATTCTATATGAATTATTTTTTATTAACTATTTTTGGTTTATGAGTCAATTTATTTATATTACGACCCTAAAAGATATGCGACCAAAAACATGACCCAAACTTTTTAAATTCTTTACTCACAAACATTTTTGAAAAAAATTAAGTTTGGATACTTCCACGAAACGCCTTCTTCAAGCGCTCAATCTGTAATGAATCAATGGAGAAAAGGGTTTTCATACTACATAGTATACCAATTTATCGACGTTAAAGTCTAACATTTTTGGATCAATTCCTAACGCTTAACAACTTAATTTAGGACTACAGTGAGGCTTGTACGTTACCTTGACCGACCCTGTGTGAATGTCGATTGTCGCATGTGTCACTAACATACAATGAAGAACTTCAACGTGGAATAATATACTTGTGGGAATTCAAATTGTGTTGTGTCATTACAAATAAACGTGGATTTTTTCACACATTTGCTTGTAAAATCGACTGAATAATACAGAAACTATACATAAAGCAGGAGTAGTCTTTTTCCACTAGTAACGATTACGTGCTTTAAATAAACTTAAACGTACACAAATACAGACTTATAAACTTTATAAACGTTACTCGTGAATACGTGCATACAATTACGTTATGTGCTTAAAGGGAGTACCTCTCAACGAATGACTTCACCCACGGTGTCAGACACGGATCTAATTGCATGATCAATGGCCCAAATTATCGGCTACATGTTGCACTCCCGCAACACTTCTTAGACGGTTCATTGGTACCAATTAGCTTGTAATAGAGACGTTTCAATTACAAGTTCTTTCCTTGGTCTGATAGGAGTCTATCAAGCAAGAATTCCACTACGATTATAATTCTATGCAGAAGTATTTCGCAGTAACATGTTCTGATGCTAGGGCTCATCAGATACATGATACTATTCCACAATTTTAATACAAGAATTAGGGGAGTATGAACAAACCGTTCTGAGCACCCGGAAACCTGGATGACAATTTAGGGATATGATAAACCTTTCCTACGCTTTATGATCCAAAACGTCCGTTCGCTGTGTATAACTACAACGACGTCATCTAAAAGATCAAAATGTCTTGAATAACTACTTCGACGTCATCTTAAGGTTGAAATGATAGTTCGCAGTGGATAACATTTACTCGGAAGATACATCTTCGTTAATCATAGGTACTAACACATTTACACTTAAGATACGTCTCATTAATCACAGGTACTAGTACGTTTACTTAAGATCAAATGCTTTCAAAAATTTCAAAAAGAAGGGTGGGGACTAACACTCTTACAAGTATCCATAATTATCCGCAACGATAGACCATGATGCAACTTTCGTTCTGCTTTATGTGCGAACAACCATTTTATACGCAACATTCACAATTTTGGGATATGTTCAACAGTTTCCTTGACCTTCCGCAGAATAGTCTTTGAATTACTTGTACATAGACCAGAAAAGAAAGTGAGGCAGTTTACTCCAAGTAGGAAGAGTGCCATGAGTAAACTTTATGCTAACCTTCCACCGAAGAAGACTGCATTAATCCGAAGAGAATGCTTTATTGTTTGATTCGATGGCTGAAGCGACCGCATTACTCCGAAGAGAATACTTTATTGTCACTCCAACGAAGAAGCGACTGCATAACTTCATTAAGCATGCTTTATTGTCAACTTCCACGAAGGTCAATTCGTCGTATTAAGGACCCGCCCGATCCAAAATACGATATGAAGCCACAGCCACCGCGATTCTCCCACAAGAGGGCCGAACCCAAAGACAGGAGATGATTTTACAATCGGTATACTTTCCGCGGGCATATTTTGGCCCCTAACCAGCAGGGAGGATACGTACATACAATAGGACATTTAGACCCGAAGCCTTTTATCAGTATCTAAATTTCAGGATTTGAATGGTTGAATGCTGTTACCCGTTATATATTCAGCGCTGTCATTATTAAATCAAACAACAAGAATTAAGAAAAGGGTGACTGAAACGTTTTGTGTTGTTGATTTTCTGATAGAGTGGATACTTTATGTTTGTCTCCAAACCAAATTTCACATGGAATGACGGAACATCGTTTTAATATATGTACATCACAAGATGTATTGCCTCGCTGATCTGAAATAAAGTCTTCAATTTTCTAATCGAATAAAAACCTCACATAGACTGAATGTGTCCATAGAGTTACCAGAATTTCTTTGACTACCAAACAGAAGAACCCCAGTCACGTGCCAGGACTTATGTTATAGGAAAACTTCGTCCTTCTGGCAAAAACTAAAAGTTTTCTGAACAAAATGACACAAGCACAGAACGTGCTCAATCGTGACTGCTGCTGCTCGCACTTCCCGTTAATATCTCCCTTTAGAGATGTGGCCACTTTGTGAGTGTAATATCGTAGGATTTGCACATGATCTGAGAAATTTCGCAGCTCCGCGCTTCTGTCACGCCTTTCCTACTTGATGATGATATGCAACTAATGCCTCCTTCTGATTTCTTCCAAACGGATTTTGACGTCTACCGTCGATTCAGCGAGTGCAGCACCCTCCGGCCCGAGCGAGTTTTTTCCAATGCTTCTTTGAGATTATTGCCTTAATCAGTTAATGGTTATCAATATATATATTGACGCAACTGCAGCTTAAGCATGCTTCCTCCAGAATTTCTGCTGCTTTCTTTACGGCTACAATTTCCGCCTGAAAGACGCTGCGGTAATCTGGCAGCCTGTAGGATCTACACATTTCTGAATCGACACAGTAAACAGCAGAACCGGGCCCTTCCGTTAATTTGGAACCAACGTCCCGGTGCCCTGAACTATTTATGTATAAGTTTATAAGAATGAGATTCTAAAATTTTCTGAATATTTATCTCGACCGTTGCCCCCAGCGTTCATTTTTGTGCTACGTTTTGTATTGGTTTTCGAATCATAGGTTTTAAGCACACCGCGAAGCTACTTGAATATCGATCGATGAACTCCAAACCTAGTACAAATATTCGAATTATAACGGTGAGTGCCACCTGGGCTTACTTATTGCCTCATCAAGCCGTTTTATTTTCAAAATTGTGTTTCCGTAGGGCTCTAAGTGTATGAAGGATTTACTTCTTTTTTCTGATAAAGAGGAAAACGCGAATGGACAAGAAAATTAAGTAATATGAAGGTAGGCAAAAACATTTAACATTGTCATATGGGCTTATTTTGTGAATTCAGTAAACCTCAATTAATAATATTGACAAAGTTAATATTTTTTTACATTACAGAATACACATTTGGAAATAATTCTTTTCCAATAATCATTAAGCTTTTCTGCCCACTAATTACCCCTTGTTGGGTTGTTGTACGACTTCCTAACGCACTTTACGTCATGAGAGAAGGAGACACGCTTTATTTAATATGCTCAATGACACTTACGAAAACCTTGGACTAATAACCGAACGCCCATTGACGTATATTTCATTTATACCATACACACCAATGACGTACTAGTCATAAAACATACTAGTTCTATACTTGAACTTCTCAGATCAAACTTTAACTGTCCGTCCGTCCGTACGTCTGTCCGTTAACACGATAACTTGAGTAAATATTGAGATACCTTCACCAAGTTGGTACACGAGCTTATCTGGACCCCGAATAGATTGGTATTGAAAATGAGCGAATCGGCTGATAACCACGCCCTACTTTTTATATATATAACATTTTGGAAAACACAAAAAACCTGATTATTTAGTAAATAATACACCTAGAATGTTGAAATTTGACGTGTATTGAGACTCTTGATAAAAATTTGAAAAAAAAATTTTAAATGGGCGTGGCACCGCCGACTTGTGATAAAATCAAATTTACAAATATTATTAATCATAAATCAAAAATCGTTAAACCTATCGTAACAAGATTCGGCAGAGAGGTTGCTCTTACTATAAGGAATGTTTTGAAGAAAAACTAACGAAATCGGGTAAGGACCACGCCCACTTTTATATAAAAGATTTTTAAAAGGGTCGTGGACGAATAAAATAAGCTATATCTTTGCGAAAAAAGCTTTATATCAATGGTAGTTCATTTCCTAAGTGGATTTATAACAATAAATAGGAAAAACTTCAAATTTTAAAAAATGGGTGTGACACCGCCCCTCTTATGACTAAGTAATTTTCTATGTTTCGGGAGCCATAACTCGAAGAAAAATTAACGGATCGTAATAAATTGGGTACACAGATTTTCCCTATAGCAGGAAATGTTTCTAGAGAAAATGGACGCCCACTTTTATATAAAAGATTTATAAAAGGGTCGTAGACGAAAATAATGAGCTATATCTTAGCGAAAAAGAGCTTTTAATCAATAGAATTTTACTTTCTAAATGGAATTATAACATTAAATTGGAAAACACTAAAATTTTTGAAGACGGGTGTGGCACCTCCCCTTTTATAACTAAACAATTTTCTATATTTCGGGAGCCATAACTCGAAGAAAAATTAACGGATCGTAATAAAATTATAAAATAAATAAATGTAAGGCGCGATAACCTCCGAAGAGATCTAAGGCCGAGCTTCTCTTCCAATTTGCGTCGTGCTCCTCTTGATTTTCCCTACAAATTGGCCGGACGGGACCTACATGTTTTATGCCGACTACGAACGGCATCTGCAAGGCAGATGTGTTTTCACTGAGAGCTTTTCATGGCAGAAATACACCCGGAGCGCTTGTCAAACACTGCCAAGGGGCGACCCCGCTTAGAAAAATTTTCTTCTAATTGAAAAACCTTATTTCTAAAATTTTGATGTTGCTTTGCCCGGGGTGTGAACCCAGGGCATATGTTGTGGTAGGCGGGAGCACGCTACCATCACACCATGGTGGCCGTAATAAAATTGGGTACACAAATTTTCCCTATAGTAGAAAATATTCTAGCAAAAATGGACGGGATCGGTTAAGGACCACGGCAACTTAGATATATAACAAGTTTAAAAGGGTCGTAGACTAGAATAATAAGCTAAAACTTAACAAAAAATAGTTTTGAATCAATGATATTTCACTTATCAAGTTTAATTGTAAGAGGAAATGGGGAGACTTTTTTTTAAACGGGCGGTGCCACGTTTTATGTAGAAAATTAATTTATCTGAAATGAAATGTGCAATTGAAGCTCACGCTGAGTATATAATGTTCGGTTACACCCAAACTTAGACACCTTTACTTGTTGTATAAAAATTTGATTATCAACATAATTATTTGTTATTTGCTTGATAATTGAATCTGTTCTTTGCTTGCAGCATACTGATCCCAAGTTTTAGACTTCGTTATTCACATGATAGAATTAACTTGCTGATTTATAGCGGTAAGTGTGATCATTGAAGCTTTTCGGCCGATAAATTTAAATAAAAATAAATGTAAAGCGCGATAGCCTCCGAAGAGATTTTAAGCCTAGCTTCTCTTCCAATTTGCATCGTTTTATGCCGACTCCGAACGGCATGTGCAAGGCGGATGAGTTTTCACTGATGAGTTTTTCATGGCAGAAATACACTCGGAGTGCTTGCCAAACACTACCGAGGGGCGACCCCCGCTTAGAAAAATTTTCTTCTTATTGAAAAAAACTTGTTTCTAAATATTTTATATTGATTTGCCCGGGGGTGAACCCAGGATTTTCGGTGTGGATGGCGAAGCGTGCTACCATCACACCACGGCGGCCGCCACGATAAATTTAAGGCAAAGTAAATATTCTTTTTTTGGCGTTATTCATATTATTACAGAAAAATTACAAAGTTTTTGAATTTCACTCCAGCTAGCCTTTCGGGTGATAGGTTTGGAACTCGAACTCACCTATATTTATTCTGGTATTGAATCAGATACCTCTATACCCTCTGCCATCAGAAAAATTTTATAAAGCAATGAATGCCAGTATCGCTAATTAAATACATTTTTCTTTTCCTCCGACGAGTTACGTTCACCATGAAGCTTTAACTTACTTAGTTAATTGGCGCTTAAGCGTTTAAACGGTTATGGCCGTCCCAGTCGCTTCTTCGCTATGCTATCTGGCGTTTAAAACGGTTATGCCCGTCCAGTGGCTTCTTCGCTATGCTATCTGGCGTCGATTGGTCACATCAAGAGAGTTTAATCGTTTTCCACCTGGTCCTTCCAGCGGAGTGAGGGCCAGCCTTTTCCTCTTCTTCTAAAGGCCGGTTCCGATAAAAATATTCTCTTAGCAGGAGCGTCATCTTTTATTCGCCAACATGACCTAACCAGCTTAACCGCTGCGTTTTAATTCGCTGGACTATATTGATGTCTACGTAAAGCTCGTACAGCTCATCATTAAATCTTTTTCGGTACTGGCCTTTTTAGGTCCGTAAATCTTTCGAAGAACCTGTCTCTCGAACCCTTCCCAGAGCCGCTTTATTTGATGTTGACGTGGTCCATGGTTCTGCACCATAAAGTAGGACGGCTACGATAAATGACTTGTAGAGTATGATATTCGTTTGCCGAGAGAGGACGTTACTTTTCAATTGCCTACCTAGTCCAATGTGGTATTTATTGGCAAGAGTGATTCTTCGCTGGATTTCCAAGCTGATGCTGTTGCTTGTGTTAATGCTGGATACCAAATAAACGAAGTCTTTTGCTATTTCGAAATTATGGCTGGCAACAGTAGCGTGGTTTCCAAGGCGCAAATCCGCTAACTCTTTGCTCGATGACGACAGGTTTTTAGTTTTGTCCTCATTCACAATCAAACCCATTTTTCCGATTCTTTTTCCAGTTTGGAGTAAGCAGAACTTAAGGAGCTCGCGTCGTTCATATCTAATCTAGGTCGATGCAAAGTTTCAGCAACTGATCGAGCCTTAATTTAGAAATGTTTGAGATCACGAAAAAGTACTTCAGACTGAACCTGTGGATAATTTCGTGATGTTCAACTTCGAACTGAGTGCGAAACTCGAGCAAGACAAAGGAAGCGAGATAATTGTGAAGTACTAAATTTTGCGTCCCCGCGTCCCGAACATCTCAAGATGAGCATATGCGACTTATGAATTTTAATACCTTTAACATAATGTCACAAAGAAAAGCATATGCAAGTTTTCAAGTCTTATCTCAAATTCCGAGGTCAAGCCCTTAAATGGCTGGAGTGATTTAACTTTCTTATTGAATTAATTTTAAATACATTTATTTTTAGTGCCATAACATTTTTGAATAATTTTAGTTGTCATTTGTAAGTGTAAATTTGTTTTTTATACCGAATTGCTCGTTTATCATATGAAACATGGCAGAAAGATACAAGGTGGCAGCATGGCGACATACCTACAAACATAAATAAAAATTCCACGTACTTTGTTTTGTAAATTCGATGGACAATGTCAAAATCGTACTGCGCCGGAAGTTGATGTATCAAACCAAATAAAAAAAGTTATAATCAGATGTCCCACGCTGCCACCTTGTATCGTTCCGCATGATATGAAAGAACTTTTGCTTTGTACTTACATATGAAAATCAAAACTTCAATATGAATTTTATTATATGAGAGGTATGTCCATATTTTTTATATTTTAAGTGTTCATTTGCATCGGTGCCTATGATTCAGGTCAAACAAAAACAAAAGTGCTTTAAGTGTATAGGGGTAGAGCAGCTCTGGTAATTGCTTTAAATATTCATTTCATTTCATTTTTATTGAGCATTTTTCTTATACCCATCTATTTACATAGTAGCAAAGTTACAATAGCAAAATAAAAATAAAAAGTTTAACATTATTAAGTATAAACTAACGAATGCATAATATGTGTATGAGATCGTGTAGATAGATATAAGAAAAACGTAAAACATTTTTATGTTAAGCTTAACATAGTGACAAATGTCATATCTATCAAAAATATTGAAACATCAGTGCATTAGTGCAGTGGGTGACTGCTAAATATTGGAATTAAGTTATAAGTTTTTTAAAAACCTACATATGTGATTTTTAGCCTAATTACAAGGCGGCCATCGTGGTGTGATGGTAGCGTGCTCCGCCTGCCACACCGTATGCCCTGGGTTCGCACCCCGGGCAAAGCAACATCAAAATTTTAGAAATAAGTTTTTCAATTTGAAGAAAATTTTTCTAAGCGGGGTCGCCCCTCGGCAGTGTTTGGCAAGCGCTCCGAGTGTATTTCTGCCATGAAAAGCTCTCAGTTAAAACTCATCTGCCTTGCAGATGCCGTTCGGAGTCGGCATAAAACGTGTAGGTCCCGTCCGGCCAATTTGTAGGGAAAATCAAGAGGAGCACGACGCAAATTGGAAGAGAAGCTCGGCCTTAGATCTCTTCGGAGGTTATCGCGCCTTACATTTATTTTTTTTTAAGTGAAAGAAGAAATAATGGTGTAGGTATATAAAATAAAGTAAAGAAAGTTACTACTATTATTTTCTTTTGGTCTCTCTTATTAAGCTGTTTATTGAATACGTCGTAGCAAAACTTCGATTTCATTATGTGAGAAACTCAGAAGAAAGGATTTCACACATTTTGTATTGTAGAATAATCCTCATGGCGCGAATTTCGGAGGGTAGTATGTTGAAGAGTTTCCTGGATACAATTGTATAAAACTTTGTTGAATGTGTGGTTCTGGAAGGAGGTACAATAACTGTAGGATGAAAGTTTATCCTAAGGTTATAAATTTACGACCTCATACTATGCAGATAACCACACCTAATGACAAATATTTTTAAAACTTTAAAATAATAAAGGTCTCTTATTGGAAGAATCTCTAGACTTCTAAAAAGCTCTCTTGAGGGATGCAGTCGATTTACATTAGATATTTTACGAATAACAAATTTTTGTAAAACTAGGATAGACTGAATTTGTTGAAGGATGCCCCAAAACAGCTGTTACCATATAACAATTTAGAATGAAAAAGCGCATAATAAACTGTTTTAAGGGTATAGTTAGAGCAGCAAGCTCTGACATTGACAATTTCTATGAAATGTGGCCTACAGCGCCATCTAGCGCGGAGATAATAATAAAGTATCAGAAAAGCTATTTTAAAGCGGGGTCATTGGGCCGTTTGTCATATCGCTGTAGTCGTATCCCTAACGTAACCCTATTCGATACATTGTTATCGATTAATGGTGCCTTAACCTAAAAATGGTGAAAATTTCATAAAAATGAAGAAAACGCAAAAAATTACAAACATATTCCACAAAAAATAAGTCGCTTGGTCATAGCGTATCCAAAACAATGAATAAAATCTACAAAAATTTATTAAATTCACCTACTCAAATATTTTAGGCTATGGATATGGTGAGAAACCAAAAACCAATTGGTTGGCTACGATACGGTTACGACCTTAGCGTTACGATATGGCACCAATAATCAATTACATTGATTCCCATAAGGTTGGTCGAATCAGCTGTTATAAGTTTACCGATATGGTTACCGATAACGCACCAATGTCTGCAGCTTTAATTGTAATAACCCAAAACAACCGCTGTTTGGTTTTTTGTATAACTTTTACAACTGTGCCTAATTACCAGCAGCTAGTGAAGCACTCCTCTGAACTGTATCAGATAAACCATGTGTCTGACAAGGCAGTTGCTCATTCCGCGAGCTCTGTATTTTCTATGCTGGGAATGATAGTTCGAGCAAAATAATTAAACCGCCTACGTACCATCATTACGACAGACTTATTAAGCCTGAAGAATAGGCGCATCTGACCTAACATAACTACCTTTAATTATATTGGCTGATTAGCGTACTTAAAATTACAACAAAATAACCATTTGTCGCACGTTTCACCTTAAACAGTGTAATAATAATAAATGTTGTGTTCTCTGAACTCAGGGGGTGAGTATCCCATATATGTGTAAATTCAAACGTGTAAATACTTAAATATGTACAACATTGTATTTAAACAAGTTAATGTCAAACTGACAATTCACATTGTTACCAAGCAACGCTTGTCCAAGGCAAAATAACAAATGAACAAACAAAACTTAAAGGAAAAACTTGACGAATGTCCTGCTGGATTATGCAAAAACCAGCTGCTATTTCGTTTGGGAAATCTGCATATGGTAATAATTATGCCGTTCAGTGTAAAGAAAGTTATGCCACCTAAAAAAAATAGTTGTCGCTAAAATCTAAAGTAAACAGAGTGAAAAAAAGCCAACCACCGCTCAATCGCAAAGGATATTCTGAGCCGATACGTGTGAACAGAACTTCGTTGTGCCGTTGAACAATTCAACCTGGGTAATTGTATCGATACCGTCGCTGTTGTGCCTCATAAAATTGTGCACCAAATCAAGTGAGTTAGGTAGATATGATATGAATCAATTATATGTACATATGTGGGTTGTAAGTACATACATATATAGACTAAGAAAAACAAATATCCGTGCAAAACAAATATAAGTACCAAAGTATGTATATATGTAAATTATTTGGTGAATAATTTAAGGTATTAATGACAGTCGAAGACAGTTCCATGCTCACATATGTACCCGCATATACCTGAAAGTGTTCTAGACCGTTTAACAAAAATATCCAAATATTTAAAAATTTCTATTAGTTTCAAATGCGGGTGATTCAATATATCCTATAATATCTACCCAAGAAGCAAACAGAAACATTTCATGTGACCAAATCGTTTCTTCATGTCATAACACTCTATAAACCTTTGTTTAGTCATCCATAAACCTTCTGAAAGCTTCATTTCGTTTCGGGAAGTGCTTTTGCGGTTGAAACAAAAATAACAACAACATGGCAATCCTAAGCTTCTGTGGCGAGAACCCATGGCGTGAATATAACCGCAAAATGTGATTTAAACAATCCTAATCTATGAATCGTGGGAAGCAGTCAGGGACATCTTTTAATAAACATACCATGAAAATTTCGTCGAACTGCTTGCGTTCCAAATAATTAAACGCTTGATAGCAACTTATGTACTCAAAATGCGCTAAAGCTGCAGAGGAGTTTTGGGGGGGTGTTATCGATGCCAAGAGTCCTTTGTCGGATATAGATATGGTATGTTCCGGCAACAAGTACCATTAATTAAGGTACTAGCCCGACCATCTCGAGAACGATTTAATATGACCACATTGAACCTTCTTGGCCATAACGCATTTGGGTGTTAGAGCCTCGCCTGCTAAATATGCGTATGCTATATTTATATTTGTTACAGAAATCCTTACGAGTTAGTTAGGTTGAAGTTTGGGTTACGGAAGTTGTGAAGCTATATATGTAACTCCTTAAATCTCCATATCCTTAATTCTGGTGCATGTTAGGTTAGGTTAAACTGGCCGGTCACTAAAAACTTCAAATAGACTGAATGTGTCCACAATATTAACAGAATTTGTTTGACGACCTAATGGAAAACCCCCAATTAGGCACCAGGACTTATGTTATAAAATAACACCGTCTTCTTGTCAAATACTAGAAGTTTTCTAGCACCTAGCTTAGTTGCTGTCACGAGATCTGGCTATTTGCCTAATGGCTGGAACCTTGATGTCACGAGTTCAGGACACAAACACAGAATGTGCTCAAACGCTTCTTCCAGCATTTCGCACTTCCAACAAATGCTGTTACTTTTAAGGCCTAACTTATAAGCATGTGACGTCAGAATGCAGTGTCCAATTAGTATGCCCATCGTGAGCCTTAAGTAAGTTTTGTCTCTTTAGATTTGTGAGCAACTTTGTGAGTCTAACATTGTAGGATTTGCACATGATCTTAGAAATTTTGCAGCCCCGCGCTTCAATCCACACCTTTCCTGCTTGATGGATCATATACCACTCCCGTCTCCTTTTGGTTTTTCTCAAACGAATTAGGAGGTCTACCGTTTATTCACCGCATGCTGCTCATCAGCTTATCCTTTTACGACCGGGTTTGCATTCCCGGACCCTTCTTGATGAAGAACTGTTTGAGATTATTTCTGCACACCAGAATACTACCGATTTAAGCTCGGTTAGCGTACAAAATTGCAAGGTTAATCTGAGCTTAACTTAAACTCACACTAGGCTTTAGAACGAAATTCCTGCTAAGTCATTCACCCAGTGCCTCTCAGTATTCAAAAATTCAGGCCACCAAAATTTTGAGGTATTTACAGGATGGATGTAATGGGATTCCCAGCCGATTGATTAAATATTCGCATTTTTTCCAGAAAGCGTTTTGGTAATATAAGACGTATTCTGTTGTAATGAACAAAAAAATGCATGTAAGTGCTGAAACTGCACGACCGAACTAGTCACTAGTTACAGGTGGAAAAGTCAAACAATAAAATTTTTTTGGATTTTCGAAAAATTTGATTCGGAAGTCACTTGGAAGAACTAAATATTATGTTTCCTTTTTCTGAAACGGTCTATTGTGTACACCAATATTACAAGCCTCTACTGTCGAACACTTGGCTTAAATATATTGCATACTTTTAGGAACCAATAAGTACAGTACACTTATTTAGTTGCTTGTTTAAATTGAATAAGTGTCGTTTCAGTAGTGTTTTTAAAACCTGATAAAATATAAATTGCAATCAGGATTCAGGTCCATTAATTTTGAAATTTCATTTTTTGTATTACGCACAATAGTGAAAGTATCTAATGGTATTTCACAGTAGCATTTACAATGTGTAGTCATTAAGTTGTTGAAAGAAATTTTATTTAATATAATTTACCATGATGATCGATGATACAGCGCATATTGTTAAAGAATTTGTTTATTGCATTTTAACCAGAGGTAGCTTCAGGATGGCACCAACGCTCTACTACATACCACTGAGTCCACCTTGCCGCAGCGTATTGTTATTGGCGAAGATGTTGGGCATTGAATTTGAGTTGAAAACCATCAATATATTAGCCGGTGAACAATTGAAACCAGAATTTTTGGAAATCAATCCACAACATTGTGTGCCAACAATAAACGATGAAGGACTTATACTGTGGGAGAGGTAAGGCAATTAATTTAAATGAAAATCAACATATAAGTTATATATTTAATTTAAGAGATAAGGTTAGTCGGTATAGCGTTTTAAGGACACTAAGTTAATCTGAAAGGGCTATACATCCGATTCCAATTTAATACCAGACCACGTTCCCGCACCAATTGAGACTTATAAGCCGGTGGTTTTAGGGAAGGTTCTAGGTGCACGCCATAAATCGGCGGAGAAGCTCGGTACAAATCTCCTCGGAGGTATATCCCGCCAATATATTACTATTATTAAGACCTTAAGCAATTTTTATTATTATTTTATTTTTTTTGGGATAGTCCATTTTAAAATAGGTTACTAAATTTTTATATTTGCATCACAGTATTTTTTAGTGAATTTTAAAATTGTTTCCAAGAAACAGGATAGAAGTAGAAATAATGAAGACAAACAACCGCTGTGATAGCTGAAAGGTAATAGCTAGAGGGGATTCTACCCGGTATTTACCTTTTTTCTACCTTTTTTTGGGTATTTTCAAAAGCATTTGAATCGAGGTTCGTTGGAATTATATGTCAGAAATTCAATGTATACGTCATTTGAAAATACATATTTGTTTTGATTTTCCAAAAGTGAATGTTGATAAAATTTAACAAATCTACATATATTTGTGCAAACCAAACAATTAAAATTATAGAAACGGTAGGTATTGTTAATAAGCCAATACCAATGAAATTCGTTAAGTCTACATTTTTTTAGGCTAAATCATGGGAAGAACCAAGAGCGCTAAAATATGGAAACGCCAAATCAGTTTCTGGCAAATATTGCAGTAAAGTATACAAATGGGCGGATGTTAACAAAATAGCTAATCATTTATCCAAATGTTTTAAATTCCCAAGCTTGGTTAAAACAGATATTGTGGGAATAAATCCCTGTGATTCAGGAACAATTTCGAATTCCCCTTCCATTAATGCTAACGATATTTCCAGCTCATCCAGTTCTCTCCAATCATGGAACTTAGTGCAAGTAATGACGGATGAGTGTAAAGAGATATTACATGAAAAATTATCCAAGGCTATAATTGTATCTGGTACTCCATTTTCCATTGTGGAGCATCCACTCTGGGTAGAGTTTTTTAAGGAATTACCACCTTCAGAGAAATTGCGGAACAGAAAGGCAGTTTCTTGTAAGTATTTAAACAAATTACACAATGAAATGGCAAGCGATACTTCCACGTGGTGGAAAAGTATTTGCGCGACCACGGAATTGAGCAAAATAGCAGTTCGTATATTGACTGCTCCATGCACTTCAGCTGCAACTGAACGCTCATTCAGCTGTCAAAGTTTTATTCACTCTAAAAGAAGAAACAGATTAACAACAGATAATGCGGCAAAAGCTTGTTTCATAACTATCACACAATTGGAACCTTTTCTAGGGAGGTGTACGGCAAAATTATACTTCTTGCGAAGTTGATGCAGACGAGGATGAAAGCACAAACTCATTAGATGAAGTACCATCTACTTCCACCGGGTTCCCACGGTCCACACCTCATACATCTTTTCGGGATTATAAAACTTTCAGCGAGAGTGACTAAATACTATTTTGGTTTGAGAATGTAATATCATATTTCAAAAATAAATACGTACATTGGTATAATATAAACTTTGATGTGTTAAAATTTGAGTATTTGGGCTGCTTTATAAATATTTGTATTCCAAGTTTAGAAATTGGTTGTAAGACGAATTGATTTTCTGTATTTGTTTGCTATTTTTCCTAAAACATAATTTATAACCCTCATTTTGGATAAATATTTTGGTATTTACCCATTTCCCATCTCTAGTAATAGCAGCGGCGCCAGACGTGGCCGATGAAGGAATTTAGCAGTCCCCGAAATGGATCTATTCAACGAGCTTTGGCAGTTGTCTAAACAATTTTTTCTTTCTACTATTCCAATTTAAACATTTTTTCATTTAAGAAAAAATTATCGTAACAATAATAATGATAAAATAATTATTGTTAGGCCTTGAACTCGATTCGAACCCGCCATCTTACAAATCAGTAGGCCGATATAACAACAAAAATTGTTTCCAATTTTATAATTTAATTCATTCTCTATTTCGAAAAAGTGGACGTGGTTATAAACCACATTGTGTGTTCTGATAAGATCGTGTACAAAAGTTTGTGAAGATTTCTTAAGTTTTGCTCAAGTTATTGTGTTAACAAATGAACGAAAGCTCATGCGGCCGACCGTAGTAAAAAAGTAGGCGTGTCCACAAACCGATTTCGCCCATTTTCACAGCAAACATTTATCATCGTAAAAGCAATGCTGTTACCGACGATTGGGATAAGATTTACAACAACTATGGCATGACGTGGCTGAATGCGTTTGTAACAATTCAACCATCGTAGGTGTGTGGGTTCAAATCGCACTCCTGGGAAAAAAGGCTTTGAAGAGATATACAAGGTATAATCGAAACAGCTGTCGCCTTGTCCGTCGTGATGTCACGTTGTTTAATTTTAAATTTTAATAAATTACAAATTAAAAATTGCTTCAAATAAATGTTTTCATACATTTAAAGCAATAAGGGTAATCCCCGCTTAAAACTCATACAAATGCAATACCTACTTACGATACAAAATTCTACTTGATGGGACAGGGATCGAGATATGTAGAAGTCTCCTGAAAATCCATGTGGACCATCCTCTTTGGGATCGAATTTTAAGTTACATGAAATTGAGCCAGAAATTCGACAATTTCCGCTAGGTGGAACACCAGTGGAGATAATTAGAAACTTCTAGCTTGTTCGGCTAGATAACTGAAATTTTAAAGGTGGTTCAAAATTCTCTAACAGTTTAACATGTGTGACGAAAAGTTCAGGCTAGGTAGCGAATGGATCTAGATATTACCGGAAATCTTACTAATCGTAATTTATTTTTCGCAATTAATATTTTAGATACTTCTAGTTGAGCTACAAACTTTATACCTGATATGTGGTTAAAAACCTGAAATATTTAGAAATTTCGTACTAAACGAGAGAACTTTGCGATCACGACTTTCATGTCCTCTTGATCTGTCTGCTTCTTTGCTTTTCAAAACTTCCTTTACCCTAGCGCTATTAGGGCGTGGGTAATTGTTACGGTGTTTATAGTACAGATGTTAGGAGCTTACATGGATCCTTCTTCTAAAATGACGGATAGTGTGGTATCCGTCAGCAGGTTCAGGATGAAGCCTGCGCCAGTTTAGCTACTAGCTGATGAGCACAATCGTAACCTGATTGATATTTCTTCGGGCTTCTTTTGTGTTCCCAGCTGTAATGACTACGGCAATATTATCCGCTTATCCGAGTAAGCATTAATCATCGGACATAATTTTCCGATAGGATTTGGGCTCAGGAAAAAAAGTTCCACTACGCGTACGTCCTGTCGAAAAATCGATGGCCACGATATCGGTTAACTTTCGTCCACACAAATCGGCCAAACCCAATATACGTACATAATTTCAATTAAACATCCAAATGAAGCCGTAGGGGGTGTTGCAGAGCGGTTTGCGTTGTAAAAAGTTGAAGCTAACTACACATAAACTTTAGGAATTTGAGAACAATAACCCAATATTGTGAAATCCTATTAAAATTGAAAATATTTCAGTCGTGCTATTTTGCAATATATGGCTGCTGCTTACAGCAAGGACGACTCGTTGTATCCTAAAGATTTGCGAGAACGAGCAATGGTAGATCAGCGTATACAATTTGACTTGAGCACCCTGTATTCACGTATGTTTGACTATTATGTGAGTATTGACTTCATTAAAAACATTAAGGGTATTCACGTATATATGTACTGAATTTTACTTTTATTATAAAAAATATTAAGCACATTGTCATATAAATGATACAATTACATTATTAGTTTTCAAAAATACATTAAGGGAGTTCAGAATTTTATGTATTTGGTGTTGAAAACGTTGCTATGCCCACTTAACGCTACGGATGGTGAGCACCTTTTTTTCGTTTTAAATATTTTCTTTGCATGTTTTGTTTTTATTTTATGTATTTTACAAATACAATGATGCTAGACCATTTGCATAAATCCTGAACTCCCCTATTGTATTATTTAATTATTCTATAAATATTTTTAAGCTACCCACCGTACTTTGGAACGCTTCCTTGGATGAAACAAAAAAATCCAAATTACGCGAAGCATTCGATTGGTTCAATTCTACGTTGAAGGGTCGCGAATATGCCGCAACCGATCATTTTACAATTGCTGATCTCACTCTGATGGTGACAGTGTCACAATGCGAAGCTTTCGGATTCGAACTTCAGCAGTACAATCGTGTAAAACAATGGTTCTATCGTTGTCGGGATTATATGCAACCTTACGGTTATGAGGTAGGAATGATTAAAAACTTTTGCAGCAACAACTAAGTTAATGTACTTTACATTTTTTAATTTGAAAAATAGGAAATAAATGGCAGCAAAGCAGTTATGTTGGCAGATATATTTCGCAAAAAAATTGAAAGCCAATTGAATTGAATTGATTAAATTTATGAATTTTTTGGGATTGTGACTTAATTTTATGTAGAATTGGTAAAATTAAAGTGCAATATAAAATTTCTGTTAAAATGTAGAAAGTGTAAGGTTATTCCTAATTTTATAAAAAATACCACTAAATGTCATAAACTTTTTGTATCTGACTGCACTGCCCATACTGACATAAATAGAGTTTTAACCAGACATACACATTATTACAACAACAAAATATTAAGCTTGCTAATAAAACATAAACATGAAATATTGAGACGACTAAAACAACAGACGGAAACAACAACAATAACCCTTAAAGAGCAACTAGGAGAAAATCATTTTCAAGAATTTATGTATAGGGAGAATAATGTTTGGAAAAAACTTACAGCAAAAATAAAGACGCGCCAAGAAACAAAATTTGAAAAATTGCGAGCCAACCGCAACAACCTTTTTACCAACAACACCAATCATAAAGATTGGTTTATAAATAAAACAAATGTAGATGTACCACAAGAAGTAAAAGCTTTGTTAGCGAAGGGAGCAAAATTCGCTCTACCTACCAATAATAAGAATTTTCCTCTTTTTAACCCTAGAAAGACATTCATATTTTTAGTACACTAAAGACATTCTTCGTCGAAACGACGACGATCCTTTTTAATGTTTCCTCAGATTGGACCTAGACCCAAAAAGAATAAAATAAAAATGCAATATTTTACTCAAATAATTTATTTAATAGTTTTAATGCTTGTCCATTTATTTTAATATAATATAAAACTTAAAATTAAAAAATTCATTTTCAATAAAAAACTTTTTTTTTCATAGCCTCTGACAAACTTTAACAAAAGAGTATTATTAACCAAATTAAATATCATTAATACTTTTAAAAGGTACATTTTATGCTTAAAACTAAAAGCAAAACTCAGTTTTATAAGTCTTTAACTTTATTTTGCACATGAGGCACAGAGATCAATTTTATGCTCCCCAGCACAAACTTTTTTGACATTTGGCGCATGAAGATTTCGTCATTCGACGTTTGGATGATGGACAAAGAGCGCAAATCTTTCTTTTTTTTGCTTGTTGATACCTCTCCACGGTTTTCTGCATCCTCATCGCGTTGAACTAGTCCGCTTTGTATATTTTGTCGAGCTGCCCTTTTTAATGTCACAACATTAAGTCTTTTATGTAAGTGTTTTTGAATGAGAGCAGAGTGTAAATCTTTCATAAATTTCCTGCGACTTAATGGTTTCTGTCCTAATTGGAACATATTATGGGTGTATATAACATAACTATTTATATAAGCCATATTGAGTATACCAAAAAATGCTGCCATTGGCCAGCGGTTGGTTTTTCGAGCACAACTCATTACGCTGCACATTTGGTCGAAGGTGTCTACACCGCCTTTTGTTGAATTGTAGAATTCGATCATATGTGGCTTCTTTGTCGTGTTGTTCACAGTTCCAATTTCATTGCATGAGGACAGCAAGTAAATTATTTTGTTCGGTTTTGGTTTATATGACAAGAGCGTCAGTTCGTTGTCATATGCGAATATTGAAGTGCCACACTTTCGACCTTTGCTGACTTTCATCTCCGGAGGTATCTCTCTTTTGTTCGATCGCAATGTTCCAACTAATGTTAATTTATACGGTTCTTTTAAAAGAGATTTAGCCAAGGAGACTGAAGTGAACCAATTATCCATGGTGACATTTCTATTTGTGCCGTAGATGCTTTTTGTTAGCTCTTTAACATAGTTTTCCGCAAGAGGTAAATTAGAATTTATTGACCCTTTTCCTAAATATGGCTTAGCGTCTACCATGTACTTTGTTCCACTGTCACACATCATTACTACTTTGAGCCCATATTTTGAAGGCTTGTTCGGTATGTACATTTTAAAACCACATCTACCTCTGAATGAAATTAACTGCTCGTCAATGGTCATATATGGTCCAGGTGTGTAATTTTCCCGACACTTTTGAATAAAAATATCCCATACTTTTCTTATCGGAGCCAATTTGTCTGCTGTCAGATGTATGCGTACCGATTTATCATCAAATCGCAAGCAGGACATTAGAAATCTGAATCGGTTATGAGTCATTATGGATAAGTATTTAGATCCAGAGCAGGACGGATCAAATAACTCTGTGCTTGTGAGGTGGTTATCCTTCATTGCAGCTGTTAAAGCTAACATACCGATCAAAGCTTCAATTTCCTCATTGTTTGTTTCTTTTCTTTGCGCCGCTTCAGTGGAATTAATACACGATCGCGTGCTGATTTCGACGTTGGTCCACTCAACAATTTCTTTAATTATGGCGTCTGTTATAAAAAGTCTGAAAACTTGTATTGGATCCACAATATTTTTGCACAAGCGAGTGGGACCACGTACTTGATGTACAATATTTTGCCCATATCTATAAGACCTAGCTTTTTGCGTCGACCACATATGGCGGTTTTTTCCACGTAATATGGTTTTTGAGAAAGTAATTATATTAGACTTTTCTAGTAACACATTCAACGGGATATCGTCTTCGTCTGAAGAAACCCCTTCAGAAGAATTTTCTTCGTCACTTAGCTCTCCCAAGTCTGTCTCAAGCTCGCCAATGGCACAATCATCTTCATCCGAATCAATCAAGTCATCATCCTCAGCGAGAAATTTTTGAATTTCCTCGTCGTTTAAAAAGGCTTTTTTAGTCATGTCGAATTAAATTATTTACAAGTTTATAAGACAAATAAAAAAATCCTAAAAGCAAAATATTATTTTATTGCAAAAGTCACACAAAAGACATTCTTCGTCGTTTCAACGACGTAAATTTTTCAAAACGGTACTTACAAGTATCTAGCACAGATGAACGTACGCTCACAACTAAAACTCAGCAACGACTAAAGCTGTACGAAAAATTGAAGAAAAACAGAGAACGGTTTAAACAGTAAAATGCAATCGGGCGTCGTCGAAACGACGAAGAATGTAGGTGTAGGGTTAAATACATAGCGGATGGAGAAGATTTAATACAAACTATACAAAACAAAGAGTAACAAGAAGAAGCGCGTATGAAATTCTCTTTGTTAGTGAAGAACCACACAACAACACATAAACCCAGTGCAATAGATAATGCAATCACAGATACAGTGGTACAGACGCGGAATTTCCTGAGCATAAATAAAAACATTAGAATACTTTACATCTGACAAAGGAAATAAAACGGTTGCTATGGAGATTGACGAATATAATAATAAAATGACGGAGATTTTATCTCACTTGACTACATATAGAATACAACGACAAGATCCTACATCACGTTTACAAATTAAGAATAATAACCTAGTATATAATTTATTTAAAATGGACCTTATTTCGAAGGCGGAAAGAAATAAGCTTACCACAACAACGGCACTACCCCCAAGAATATATGGTCTACCCAAAACACACAAGGAGGGAACGCCCCTTAGACCAATATGTTCAGTAATTGGATCACCATCGTACGGGCTGTGTAAATATATTGTAGATATACTGAAAAATATAACGGCGGAGTCCACATATAACATCAAAAACATATTAAATTTAAAAGAAAGAATAAATAACACTTATATTAATGATGAGGAGAAACTTATATCTTTTGACGTGGTTTCACTCTTTCCAAGCATACCGGTACAGTTAGCACTAGATGTTATATCAGAAAAATGGCCAATTATACAACAATATACGAAGATACCGAAGAAATTATTTACGGAAATAGTTACTTTTTGCATTAAGGGTAATCGATATTTTAAATATAAGGATACAATTTACACACAATTAAAAGGGTTACCGATGGGTGATACCAGTGATAGCCGACATAATAATGGAAAAACTTTTAGAAACTACATTAAGAAAACTAGGCCAGAAACCACGACTAGTCACAAAGTATGTCGATGACTTATTCGCAATAGTGAACGTAAATAATATTCAAAACACGCTCGAAGCGCTTAACTCCTTTAATAGACATATTAAATTCACAATTGAAGAAGAACATGATGGAAAATTGGTATATTTGGACTCTGTAATAAATAGATATCGCAATCAACTAAAATTAAAATGGTATAAGAAGCCGACGTCATCAGGACGAATCATCAACTTCAATTCCAAGCACCCGAAGTCGATGATAATGAATACGGCAACGGGCTGTATACGAAGGATGATGCAGACTTCAGATGAAATTTACCATAAAGAAATAGAGAAGGAAATAATGGATTTATTAAGGAACAACGACTTTCCAGTTAAAATAATCAAAACATTGTTAAGGAAATATAAAAATAATAACAGTCAAAATATACCAAGAAACCCCATGATCTATAAGTCGGTATCATATATACCCAAATTATCAGAGCGGCTAACTGCATCGGAATGTTATGACAAAAAAAAGAAAAAATAAAAATAGCACACAAACCAACAAATACTTTAAAAAAAATTTTCAATCAAACAAAATCAGCGGTACCGTTAATAGAAAAATGCAATGTGGTGTATGAAATTCCATGCAACGGTAATAACGACGAATCTTGTCAAAGTATATACGTAGGAACAACAAAGTCCAAACTAAAAACTAGGATATCACAACATAAATCCGACTATAAATATTGTCACCAAACTAACAACCACAAAACAGCACTTATGGCCCACTGTGCAAACAGCCGGCACGAGCCAGATTTCAACAACACAAAGATTCAACAACAAGAGCAACAATACAGCAAGCGCTTCACTCTCGAGATGTTGCATATTATAAATACTCCAACTAATAGACGATTAAACTATAAAACGGACTCCGATCATCATTCCGCTCACTTATAAAAACATTTACTGACAAACAGACAGTACACAACTCCACGTCACGCAGTGCAGACGTGTAAATAAAATGTATGAAAACATTATTTTTGTTTTAATGTTGATTTTATTATTTGTTAAAATTTAAATATATTATTTGTTAAAAATGTGATTTTAATTATAATTTAAATGTTTTATGTTTGTCAACAGTCTGCCCTGAAGACGGTTACCGGTGTGTAGCCGAAATATATTGGAGATAAACTAAACCATATGTGTTTTATTTAACATTGACCTAAAGCCGGAAAAATAAATAATTGATAAATATAAAATAAATAAAATTAAAGAAAAAAACTTTTTTAAAAACAAGCTTTTATTATTGGTTAATAAAATTAACTAAATAGTAAAAAATAAATTGACTGTTAAGAAATATAACACTTTATAAGTTCATTGTAACCTTTAACGATAATTAGGCTTTTTCGTCTGCGACAAAAAAATTCCATATTGTACATAATTATATATTTTTAACATTAAAATTTTACTCCCTAAATTATTAAATCTTACAGTTTATAACTAATTGTGCTAATAAAAGCGTGTTACATTGTGATAGCAAGAAAAGGAGGTCCTAAATGTTCTTAATTATACCACCAAAATTTAACACGATTTTTATTAGAACAATTAGGACTGTGATATAAACTGTAAGATTTAATAATTTAGGTGTAAAGTTTTAATGTTAAAAATGTATAATTATGTACAATATGGAATTTTTTGTCGCAGACGAAATAGCCTAATTATCGTTAAAGGTTACAATTAACTTATAAAGTGTTATATTTCTTTACAGTCAATTTATTTTATACTTTTTAGTTAATTTTATTAACCAATAATAAAAGCTTATTTTTAAAAAAGTTTTTTTTCCTTAATATATTGCGGCATATTCATAATCGAAATAAAATGTGACTAAGTTATTTGAAGTATTTTTGACAGAGAGCACATATAAAATTGTGTCAAACAGTGTTAACTAACTTAAAATCATATTTTATTGTGACTTTGCTTATGTCGCGTTCAGTTTACAACTACTAATTGCAGATCTCTGTCATGTTTTAAAATACAATTTCAACTTTCGCGCTAAAATTCCATCGCCAAAAATTTGTAAAACAAAATCAAGTGCGCAGAAAAGTATGCAACATTTGGCGATAACAGCCTAACTTCTACGTTTGTTGTATACACAAACAAAGCGAAGTTACCTGCGTTTTGGAGGACTTAGGCTTTTATTATCACAAATCGAACACAAATCTTTACCGATAACTCTGTTATCGATTAATTTATCGAATTCTAGCAAAGCAATATTGCATTGTCATCGGAGTTATACATGCGTGCAAAATTTCAGTTCAATCGGACACCGGGAAGTGTATCAAATTTAACTAGCAAGATTTGATTACAAACAACAACCAAGTGAAGCTAAATAAAAGCTTATAATAAAATAATTAAAAAAACATTTTAAGCTAAACGGTTTTATTGGAAACAATACTTACATGAAGTAATAATAATACGAAAGCTAGAAAATAATTAGGTAGGTCCTAGGTACTAGTCATCACACTCCTTATCAATCTAGGGCGTTGATCAGACAATTAAATAAAAGCGTTGGGCGCGTGAAATTTCTAAAAATGTGAGGCGTAGCATAACTGTTAAGCTTCAGCTAGTCTTACTTCTGACTATCAATAGAAATATGACGCGTCCAACGCTTTTATTTAATTGTCTAATCAACGCCCTAGATTGGGAAGTAGTTGTGACTAGTACCTAAGACCTACTTAATTATTTTTATAGCTTTTCATATTATTATTACTTCATGTAAGTATTGTTTTCAATAAAACGTTTCTGTCGACTGTATGCCATATTTGTTTCCAAATATGAGCCAAATCGGAGCATCATAGGTCGCTTTCTATTCATGTATGTATTATGTGTTCCAAATATGGACCAAATCGGACCACAAATACGATTTTTGTGAATATCTCGATCCTTGCGACACCTAGCGGCGATTTTTTTCATAGGTCTCTTTATATTCTTGTATGTATTATGTGTTCCAAACATGAGCCAAATCGGACCACAAATACGATTTTTGTAATATCTCGATCCATGCGCCACCTAGCGGCGCATTTTTTCATAGGTCGCTTTCTATTCTTGTATGTATTATGTGTTCCGAAACATGAGCCAAATCGGGACACAAATACGATTTTTGTGAATATCTCGATCCATGCGCCACCTAGCGGCGATTTTTTTCATAGGTTGATTCTATTCTTGTATGTATTATGTGTTCCTAAATATGAGCCAAATCGGACCTCAAATACGATTTTTGCGAATATCTCGATCCTTGCGCCACCTAGCGGCGATTTTTTTCTATTATAGCATTGTCATCGGGTTCTGAACTATATTCCAAGTTTCAAGCTTGTAGCTTATCGGGAACTTACTTAAATTTCAATTACAAAATTCGTTCACAACGGCCGTGCATGCGGTCATGCGGCCGTACGGCCTGCCTGTCAAGTCAAGCTAAATAAAACCGTTTAAAGTAGTAGGTAGGTACTTGTGTGAGGACGCAAAGTTTCACGTTTTTGTGGTCTGCAAGTAAAAACTATTTGATGAAATTTGAAGCTTCTAGCCGTAAAAAAGGGGCAAACAATTACAGTTTATATGGGGTTTATAATATATATACCACCGATCTCTATGATTTAATCAGACAACAATATATGCTATATGCGTGGATGTCTTTGATGTGGATGT
>JARSSU010023286.1:0-23143 GCA_029619165.1 Eurosta solidaginis
AGTATTTTAGAAGGGAGTGGGCCCATAGTTCTATAGGTGGACGCCATTTCGGCATATCACCATAAAGGTGGACCAGGTGTGACTCTGGAATGCGTTTCTACGATATTGGTATCAAATGAAAAGTGTTAGTGAGTATTTTAAAAGGTAGTCGGTCTTAGTTCTATAGGTGGACGCCTTTTCGAGATATCGGCTTAAAGGTGAACCAGGAATGACTCCAGAATGCGTTATGGGTATCAAATTAAAGGTATTAATGCGGGTTTTAAAAGGGAGTGGCCCTTAGTTGTATATGTGAAGGCGTTTTCGAGATATCGACCCAAATGTGGACCAGGGTGACCCAGAACATCATCTGTCGGGTACCGCTGATTTATTTATATATCTAATACCACGAAAAGTATTCCTGCCAAGATTCCAAGAGCTTTTGATTTCGCCCTGTCAGAACTTTTTCATTTTCTTCTACTTAATATGATAGGTGTGACACCCATTTTCAAAGTCTTTTCTAAAGTTATATTTTGCGTCAATAAACCAATCCAATTACCATGTTTCATCGCTTTTTTCTTATTTGGTATAGATTTATGTCATTTTTTTTCATTTTTCGTAATTTTCGATATCGAAAAAGTGCGCGTGGTCAGTCAAAACAATTATCGTCATAGAAGCTATGCCCCTACCAAATTTCACAAGGATTTGATAAATTTTTGTTCGACTTATGCCATTAAAAGTATCCTAGACAAATTAAATTAAAAAGGGCGGAGCCACGCCCATTTTGAAATTTTCTTTTATTTTTGTATTTTGTTGCACCATATCATTACTGGAGTTGAATTTTGACATAATTTACATATATACTGTAAAGATATTCAATTTTTGTTAAAATTTGACTTAAAAAAAATTGTTTTTTAAAGTGGGCGTGTTCGTCATCCGATGTTGCAAATTTTTATTTAGCACACATATAGTAATAGTAGTAACGTGCCTGCCAAATTTCATAATGATATCTTCAACGACTGCCAAATTACAGCTTGCAAAATTTTTAAATTACCTTCTTTTAACAGTGGGCGGTGCCACGCCCATTGCCCAAAATTTTACTAAATTTTTATTTTGCGTCATAAGGTCAACGCACCTACCAAGTTTCATCGCTATGTCCGTTTTTGGTAATGAATTATCGCACTTTTTCGGTTTTTCGAAATTTTCGATATCGAAAAAGTGGGCGTGGTTATAGTCCGATTTCGTTTAATTTAGATAGCGATCTGAAATGAGTGCCCAGGAACATACCAAATTTCATCAAGATACCTCAAAATTTACTCAAGTTATCGTGTTCACGGACAGAAAGACGGGCGGACGGACGGACATGGCTAAATGAATTTCTTTTTTCGCACAGATCATTTTGATATGTAGAAGTCTACATCTATCTCGATTAGTTTATGCCGTTAAGGAGTACGGTTATGCGAATAAAATTAATATACTCTGTGAGCTCTGCTCAGCTGAGTATAAAATAGGTAGGTATTTTGTGTGAAGATGCAAATTTTCACGTTTTTTGTGGTCTGCATGAAAAAGCTATGACAATGTGTCACTTACCACAACATTATATAACGTAAATGTGATGAAATTTGAAGCTTCTATCGGTCAAAAAAGGAGCAGAAATGACAGTTTATTATGGGGTATATAATGTGATAAATTGAGGAAGATATGACAAAAGAGCTCTTTTCTGGCAAATCTTTTGTATGGGTTATATATGCTATAGTGGTTCGATCCGGCCGTTTCCGACAAATGTGTAATCGGCCACCTAAATAAACCCGCTCACAAAATTTTATTAAGATATCTCAAAAAAGACAACGGACAGACGGAAATGACTAAATCAACTCAGCTCTTCATCCTGATAATTTTGTTAAACTTATTGGTGGGTCTATCTCTTTTCTTTTAAGAACTTACAATCTCGAGATTCGTGACAAATGACATTTTCATGAATGGTATAAAAATAAAAAACAAATGTTGAATAAACTTAAGGGATACTTTTTAAATAAAACCTAGCTCTAGTCGATAAATTTTTCATAACATTTTTAGGGAAACTGGATTTCTTTTTTTACTTTTCTTACGGCATACTATTCCTTACTATACTTGGTTAATAGACATTACAGTGAGGTTATCGTACTCGATATATTATCTTATTACAATAATCAAAGAAAACTCGCTCAATATACCTGTGGCTTAGGTTAGGTTAGGTTGAACTGGCCGGTCCATGATGACCTCACATAGACTGAATGAGTCCGTAGTGTTACCAGAAGTTTGTTTTAACGACCACACTGAAAAATTCTGTCAAAAACCAGGACCTATGTTATAAAATAACTCCTTCCCCCCGGCCAAACACTAGAAGCTTCCTAGCACTTAAGCCACTTGCTGCTTCTAGATCTGACAGTTTTATCACTCCCAATAGTTGGAGTCTTAGCCTGGAAAGCGCAGGGCGCAAGCACAGAACGTGCTCGATCGTTTCCTCCTCCAGCCCGCACTTCCTATATCTGCTATAACTGACCAAGCCTAATTTAAAGGCATGTGACGCCAGAAGGCAATGTCCAGTGAGAATACCCGTCATCAGTCTACAGTCCTCTCTTTTTAATGATAGAAGCAATTTTGTTAGTCTAAGGTTATAAGACCTACGCATAATCTCCGACAGTTTACAGCCCCGCGCTGGAACCCACGCCTTAACCGCTTTGTCGATCATGTGCAGCTCTCGCCTTCGCTTAATCTCGCCCATTCGAATTGGGGCGTCTGCGGAGCAAACTTCAAGGGATGCGCCCTTTTTAGCTAGTTCATCCGCTTTTTCATATCCATCAATTTCCATATGCCCTTGAACCTAATATAGATGTATGCTTCTCCTGCCCCGATTCTCTCCACAGACTGCTTGAACTCTAACACGCATTTAGATGCTGAGCTATGCGAGATTATTGCCTTAATTGCTGCTTGACTGTCAATATAAAAGTTAACATGGTTGCAGGTGAAACTATTCGCTTCCAATGTTTCTATTGCTTTGGTTGCAGCTAATATTTCCGCTTGAAAAACGCTACAGTAATCCGGCAGTCTGTAGGATCTGGTCATTTCCGGATCAGCAGAGTATACTGCAGACCCTACCCTTTCACTATTTTGGAACCATCTGTGTACACATGTATCGCCACGTCCGCCATTTGAGCACCCTTGCGCCAACCGTCCACCTCTATTGTGGCCTTAAGATCTCCATACCTGTGGCTTTCTTGCTGAAAACCTATTAGAGTATTAAAAATGTAGATCATGCATGCTGTAACTTCAGCAGAGTATGCATACAGCAGAGGCTAGAGGACTATGATAATTTCACCTCATTTGTGGGGGAGTAATGACCAAACCATTTCGTGGCTTTGCTAGCGCAGTTTATAGCGTCTACCATTAAATCAATCGTAGACCTCATCTAACGTGACAAATCCTGTTTATCTAGCAAACAAGCCTTTGTCGACCTCAAGTTCCATACGGAAGAAGGGGATAGGATGACTTAAAAGCTTCTAAGTGGCGATATCGAGTATTTTCAAGAGATGGGCGGGCTAGTACTTTCATGGTGTTAATTTCCAAATGCACCACATCAAAATTCTGACCATCATCATCGTTAAAACCCATTAAAATTTTCGATATGTCTTCTTATCACTACAGTTTAAAGAAGAAAAGAAGAAAAAGCACCTAAAATAGATACTCAGGCAAGCCATACGGCACAAGTGGTACAGAAAGAAACTCTTTAATATTTCTTTTCCTCTTCTCCAAAGGAAAAATATACTCCCAAAGCACCAATCAGGTACTAGCCCGATCATCTCCGGAACGATTTAACATAACCAAGTTGGCCTTCTAGGTCTAGGTTCATCAAACATCAGCACAGGGAACTCATCGTTTTTTTCCAACAGAAGTGGGCCTACCAATACATTAAACTAAAGATGTATACACCACGGCATAGAGTGAGGGGAGAATGCGTGTGCATAATTGCTAACATGGAGCTAAGTGCTACCGTTGTCGATGCGTAACGGATCAAGTTTTGAAATTATTAAAATACTTTTAGAAATTATTATAGCGTCACTTCGGAACATGTTAAGGTGTCGTTTTGGGACAGCATTTGAATCATTTCGAGATTATTTAAAAACCGTTAAAGACTTGTTATATGACAGCATTGGGAGTATTTTAGGTATAATTTCTGGAAAGCCCCAGAATCGGTTCGATATTGTTTCGGCACAATTTTGGCGTTCAATTCGGTATCGCTCATGACTAGCTTTTCAATCATTTTGACTCTATTTCGAAAATTTTTCGGTACCATTTCGGGAAAACTTCAGAATCATTTCAAGACTGTTTCAGTACAGTTTTGGTATCATTTCGGGATCACTTTGTGGTAAGTCGTAGAATGCTTAATTGAAAATTTTTTAATTTTGTCGATAAATAGAGTTGGTGTCCATAAGTAAAATTTACTGAACTTTGCAACTCCGGTGGGAATAGTATAAGTAAAAATAAAATTTCGAGAAAAATCTATGTTCCTGGTGAGAATGTCAAAAAATGGTGAAAAACTAAATTTTTTCCAAATTTTTGGGAACAAATTGATCGCAAATGATCTGCTTACGATGCAAAATATGTTCGCAATTGCCTGAAATGTTATAAGTGAACATCGGCTGCCTTGAAAACTTTGAATACCGGTTTTTCGAAAAAGTTATATGAAACTTAAGAAAATTTATTCAATATTTTTTGTTCGTCTTGGATCCAGGAATATATGTGAAAGGTATTGAAATGTAATTTTGGGGCACTCTGCATACAATTAAAAATACGCCTCTCCTAATTAAGCTCTTAAAATTATCTTGAAATTCGCTCCGATAAATACGCTCAAAAACACACAAAAGCAACAATAATGTGATAAGTGAAGTTAGGTTCTAACGATGCAGCCAAAAGTTAATTCTATTACTTTAACTGTGAGCACACGAACTTTTAATAGCAGAAATCATCAAATAACTTTAAAAGATCTCCTTGCACTTACTCCCCTTTGACGCTATTTTACACTTGTAACACTCGTCCTTTATTTCGAATCGTATTGTCTACATTCGCTTATATCTTTGCCAAGTTGGAATGTTGTTAGCGTTCAAGATGTGCGTTACACTTTCTTCTTAACTTACAATTCCTTACACGCACATGGATAAAAAAAAACACAAAAACTCGTGAAACAGTTGTAAGCAAGCCTTTTTTTGCTCCTTTTTTCGTCATATACTCTTTAACCTTACATTTATTTGGTATTTGTTGTTTTCTAGCTCCCTTTTTAAGTTTTTGTTTGAATTGCATTGCTTCCGCATTGAAAATGAAATTAAATTCTTGCTTTGCATTTCTATTTCCCTTTCTACATCCACAACTACTTATTTTGATTCCAATTTCCATTTCAATGGATAATCATTATGAATAATACAATGCGAAACAAAGTTGCCATTTTTGTAAGGGTAAATATTGCACTAAGTAGATGCATTAAAGTTGAGTGTGTGTGTAATGCATATTTGGGTTTATAAGAGGATACTATTAAAGAATATGTATTAAATAAAGAGAGAGAGTGAAAATAAGGTAGTTCAAAAGAGGTGAATGGACATATTGCGTAAACAAAAAGAAGAAATCATAGAACAACTAGCAGACCCGGCAGACGTTGTTCTGCCCTAAATTTGGCCTATCTGCATACATTTTAACAAGCTTTTTCCGTCTAACTCTGCCCTACCCCTCTACACTTTTTCCTAATCTCTTTATTCACTCCTCCCTCCGCCTTTTTCGCTTCATCTCCATCTTCGTCTCATTCTATCTCTTTCTCAGTATCCTTCTCTCTTTTCTCTTCTCTCAAGTTTGTCTCCTTCTTCTTCATCTCTTATTGCCAGTCCCAGAGGGTGGCATGTATTTTGTTCCAGCCCCATTCCGAGTCTCAGTCCCAGTCCCACTCCGAGTCTCAGTCTCAGTCCCAGTCCTAGTCCGAATCCCAGTCCCAGTCCATCTCTATTATACTTCCCGGAAAAAGCATCGTAAATGCTAATATAGGCAAATTTATATACGAAATTTCAGGCAAATCGAATAGGACGTATGCAAATAAGTATGTGGGTATTATTAATTCATGTCTCTATTTCGGCTTCGCATGCATATTTATCAGTTTTGCCAGTTTGATGCGACTAAATCAAATATCACAATGAGCTTCAGAGCTCTCAGCATTTGATATCCATAATACACACATATTCTAGCGGTATCCGGGTCCATGTTTTGGCCTATATTTCGAGACCCTAGTCACTCAGCGGTGCAAAACTTACTCTGTGTTATAGCATACATCAACAGCTTCAATTTGATACCCACAATGTAAAAACACATTCTAGGTGTATCCGGGTCCACGTTTTGGGCTATATCTCGAGACCCTAGTCCTCCCAGTTGTATGAAAATACTCCTGTACTATAGCACTCATCAACAGCTTTCGTTTTGATATCCAATGTAAAAACACATTCTAGGGGTACCCGGGTCCACGTTTTGGGTCTATATCTCGAGACCCTAGCCTCCCAGTTGTATGAAAATAATCCTGTCACTATAGCACTCATCAACAGCTTTCGTTTGATATCCATATTGTATAAACACATTCTAGGGGTACCCGGGTCCACGTTTTGGGCTATATCTCGAGACCCTAGCCTCCCAGTTGTATGAAAATATCCTGCACTATAGCACTCATCAACAGCTTTCGTTTGATATCCATATTGTATAAACACATTCTAGGGGTACCCGGGTCCACGTTTTGGGCTATATCTCGAGACCCTAGCCTCCCAGTTGTATGAAAAATTATCCTGTACTATAGCACTCATCAACATTTTTCATTTTGATATCCATATTGTATAAACACATTCTAGGGGTACCCGGGTCCACGTTTTGGGCTATATCTCGAGACCCTAGCCTCCCCAGTTGTATGAAAGTTTATCCTGTACTATAGCACTCATCAACAGCTTTCGTTTTGATATCCATATTGTATAAACACATTCTAGGGGTATCCGGGTCCACGTTTTGGCCTATATCTCGAGACCCTAGTCACCCAGGGGTATGGAAATTATCCTGTACTATAGCACTCATCAACAGCTTTCATTTGATATCCATATTGTATAAACACATTCTAGGGGTACCCGGGTCCACCTTTTGATCTCAAGACCCTAGACACGTAGCGAAAAAAAAGGTAGACGTTGGCCGATTCTCAGACCTACCCAATATGCTCACAAAATTTCATGAGAATCGGTTCAGCGGTTTCGGAGGAGTTCAGCCTCTAAAACGTGACAGAAGAATTTTATATATTAGATGACGACGCGGCCATGTAACCGAAATAGAATAAAAATATAAAATATATTTTCTCTTTCTCGCTCTCCCCTTCACGCCTTACTCTCTCTACACATTCACGTCTACCTTTTTCCTTCCTTTTCTCCTTACTCTCCCTTTTTTTCTCTATCCATTCCTCTCCTTTCCTCACTTTTTCTATCTTTATCTATCTCTTTCTATTCCTAGGTGCCTCTCCCTCTCCCTTCTTATCTGTAACGCTCTGCATTCGTCTAAGTCTATACCTGCCTCTATCCTCTCTTTTACTTTACGTAAGTTTGCGTTTCTCTCATTTTCCCTATAAAAACTTTTAGAATTCCGCTTCCATTAAATTTCAACATAAATTTGATTTTTTTGATTAGATAAGCCCCTAGTCCACTACCCGAAGCACTGAGTTCTTAGTACTTCAAAATCTTGTCAGGTCATTCTTCTCAGATGACGCAAATATCAGCGCCACCCTAAAGAGGGAAGAAAAGGGGAAACATTTAAGGTGCCCTAGAACAACGTACTGTTACAAATTCGAGAAATGTGTAAAGTAAGATCTGTGCAACTCAGAGAGATTGCCAGGTAGAGAAGCTGAATTAGGACAAAATCATTTTATCACAATCGCTTACACTGGTATATAACAGAGCTTGCCTTCTAAGAAAATTCAAGGGAAAAGCAAGGCCACCATCTTGGATTTAGGAGCTAAATCTTCTTAGAAGGGAGGTAGAGGAAATTTTTAAGCTGACACAAGTCACGAATTGCGAGGAGTGCTGTTACGACTACAGGCAACTGTTGAGGATCTATTAATATGAAATCAATTGTTCGAAGACGATTTAATGGACATAGAACGCTCCTACAAAACAGTGCGATTTAGCAAAGCATTTTGTAAGGGAGACTCATTTTAGGGACTGATAAAAAATAATGAACAGGGATAGTCACGTAGTAGTGAAGAGTGCCCTGAGACCCTACTTTGCATACACTTCGCGCCACAATGGGTTTCATATAAGGCCACAATACCTGAAAATAGAGAAACACCACGGGTTGGGGTATTGTCATCAATGTTGTGTACGATGGTCATCAACCAACTACTTAGGCGGCTTGACATGGTACCAGTTAAACTAACTCAAATTCAGAGATGCTGCTTTGTACGAAGGAATGTCTCTATCAAGCAATCGATACTATCAATTAAGCACTACAAAACTTTCAGCAGCAACGACGGAAGACTAATTGTTTGAGTTCCGCCGGTTTCTCTCATTGTTTTACTATCGGCTTGTTATCGCCGGGTCATCGGCTTCTTAGTGCCTTCTTGTCGACTTGTTATTGACGAAGCTGTCATACAAGAAAGGAGCGGCACATTCGCGTCCTGGCAATCACGTCACTGTTGCTGGATATAAATTCGAGACTGTGGAGGATTTCGTGGAAAGCAGCTTTTATAGCAGAAACAATGTCAGCTTAGAAATCAAACGGGTAGTAAATCTTGCAAACAAGTGCTACTTTGAACTGAGTGGGAAATTGCAAGTAAAGTAGTCTTTTGATAAAAAAAAATTAAAACTCTTCAAGTGATTCATCATACATGTCCTGACGTATCGTTCAGAATATTGGACTGTGCCTCATCTGTTAGTGAAACAGGATTCGCCACGGATAGGTGAGATTAACAATTGGGTTTGGAGAAGCTATATATTGCGCTGGCAACTTGAAAGGGTTGCGCTACACAGCCCCTTGAATCTGGTATTTTGGTCGCATCTTACGACAGGCATACCTACCGCGGGTATATTGTGACCCCCTAACCCGCTGCGGGTAGTGATGAGCTGTATGAGCTCTATGCAGAGGAAGGGGGAAGTGGCAGGTAGAGAAAGACTTGACCTCCATTAGTGCTCAAACATTGGCGTAACTTATCGCGAAGCAGGTATAGCTGGCGTGATTTGTTATGAAATCGCCAAAATCGCTTCGGCGGCAAAGACGTTTCACTAAATTTAATATTTAAGTTTTATCGGTTGTTGTCGTCACCGACAACACATCCGATTAGAAATCGATAAATTTTCCATAATGTAGCGATACTTTTTTGAAAACAAATCGATAACTTCTTGATAACAAAGCCGATAGTAAGTGGATAAATTTTCGATAGTAAGGCGACTAATTTTCGATAACAAATCGATACAGTTTTTATATAAAATCGAATACTTTCCACTAACAAACCAATAACACGCCGATAACAAATTGGTAGCAATAACAGCAATAATCGATAACTTTTCGATAAAAATATCGATATCTCGTCGACAAAAAGTCGATAAATCAACACAAGCCTTTGCCGTTCATAGAAAATTTATCTTATTTTGTCTAATCCTACATTCTATAATAACCCGTATAGCATATTACACATAAAACGAATGTATTGGTTGTTCCATTGAAAAATTGCCCTTGTACATCTTAATATATAAAAAACACGTGTCACAACATTTTCGGCCGCGATGGACTCCTAAACTACTGAACCGATTTTGAATTTGTTTTGCACCACGTGCGTAGTTTAAGCTAACTTGAGACATAGGATAGGTTATATCTCTGTTTATAGTTGCAATATTATTTTATTGCAAATTTTTTTATTTGTTTATACGTAATAATAAAATGTTACGTATACGCAGTGGCACTCACACTTTCAGGTGGTGTGGATATACTTCCGTGTAATTGCTTGGTGTTTAATTAAACAACCTGCTTATCAATAAAAAATATTATAGCGAATGATATCAAGTATAGCACATCACCAGGCCCGCCGAGAGGGGTGGGGGGGGGGTTTCTGAGGGGGCCCGCGATTTAGAGGTACTATGACATTTTTTTTAATTCAAGAGAGTCTTTAGTTGCGTAGAGGGTAATTTTCATACCCCTGGGTGACTAGGGTCTCGAGATATAGGCCAAAACGTGGGCCAGTGAATGCCTAGACAGTGTTTATACAATATGGATATCAAATGAAGCTGTTGATGAGTGCTTTAGTACAGAGTAATATATTATCCAGAGACGGACTGTGACTGGGATTGGGACTAGGACTGGGACTGAGACTTGGAGTGGGACTGGGACTGGAACTGGGACTGGGACTGGAATAAAATACATACCCCCCTCTGGGACAGGCAATAAGGGATGCAGAAGAATGAGAAGGAATTGAGAGAAGAGAAAAGAGGGAAGGAGATTGAGAAAGAGATAGAATGAGACGAAGATGGAGATGGATGAAGCAAAAAAGACGGAGGGAGGAGTGAATAAAAGGATTAGGAAAAATTGAAGAGGGGAGGAGGGCAGAGTCAGAGGAAAACAGCTTATTAAAATGTATGCAGATAGGCCAAATTTAGGGCAGACAACGTCTGCTGGGTCTTCTAGTTGTAACTAAATTTCACGCTTATTTGAAGTACAAAAACAAACCCAAGTCACACACTTATACACTTCTATCACTTAATATTTGCTAAATATACAAAATTTAATTGATTACTCATAATGAAGTGTTAATAAATACTTCCGATTTATATATATTTGCGTTTGAGTGAAAATTATGTCACTTTTATCAAACCATTAAAATACAAATTTAATTCTATTTAATTATTTTAGAAATTCCCAGAACGCTATTTGAGTTTTGAGTATTCGATGTTGCAACAAATATCTGCAATTTATAATTCGAGTGCAACATTTAATTAATTGATATGCGATATTTTGAAACACGCGCGTTCGTAATTTGTCACACAGCAAAATCATCAATTATTTTGCAGAACTACATACCAAATACGTTTCAACAAACTAAAAATCATATATTATTTTTTGTGTATACGGGTTGTTGGTGAATGAGCAAACTGCTAGCATTTCGATGACAAACCGATAAATTGTCGAGAGCACGTTGATAACTCGAAAACAAAGCGATAGAACGCCAAAGCTCGTCTAAAAAAAATCGATTTACAACGGTAAAAAATCTACAATCGATAACAAATCGATATAGCTTTTATGACCAATCGATACACTTTCAATAAAAAATTGATAAAATTTCGATTACTCATCGATAATAATTCATAAACTGTGCATAATAAATCAATTACTCTTCTTCGATAACTGGCTTATACCTTGTCGATAACTTGCTGAAAACAAATCGATAACAAATAGATAAAAAACCTATAACTCAAAGCGGGCAGTGTCCAATAACTATTACAAAGATTAAGTTCCTTCAAACTTGATGAGTATGTCCGATACGCTCGTTGTTGGGAGTATGAATAGCTTGGCCTGCTTTTGCTCTGGGAATTTAATCCAGTATTATATGAACTGCGTCTGAGTGAATACTTGCGTACTTTTGTTTTCTGAGCTTCCTCTCCCTGCAGGGTTTCGTCAAAAGCGAGCGCAACGAGAAAGATATGTGAACGCTACCGTGAGTTGAAAAGGGAAGCGAGACGCCTTTAGAGGAAGAAATTATCAGAGGAGGTCAAGCTTGAATGCAAGGAGCTCGAGCTGTTTGCCAACGGTAATAACGCCTGCAAATTATTTCCAAATACTCGGCTACAGAAGAAAGGTTTTAAGTTCGCAGCAAACTCCTATAAGAACGAAAACGACGACCTTGTAAGCGATGTCTAGAGAGTACTTAGATATAAAAACAAATTAACAGGCATCACCTCTTCGTCAAAAAGAAGCTGGTTATATACCGCTATGTCTGAATTTGGTTTCTCCACAATACTTGTATGGCTGTGCAAAATGATTTTGAGCAATACCATGAGCTAAGTCAGGATTGGGAAATACGTCTCCCAGCCGTTCGAAACTAAACGAGGTTTCAGAAAGGGTAACCCCCTATCGTCCGATTTATTTAATGTCATGCCGTAATTTCTGCTTTCTCCAAACTAGAAAAAGAAGCCGGGAACGGGAACTAAACGAAGTGGTTGCTATCATCAAGCAAAGAGTAAGCGCATTTGCGCTTTGGTAATAACGCCAATGTTGGCAGCTAAAATGTAGAAATTGTAGAAGACTTAATATATTTGGAAACCTGCGACTTCGATGGCTATGCCCTGTTATGCGAATAAAATATGATGCTCCGCAAGACAAATTTTTTTAATCGGAACCCCCTTACAAAAGCAGAGAAACAGGGCGGCTTCTACTGTGCTGAAAGGGCCTTGTTGAAACGAGTTAAACTCTCTTAGTTTTACGGATAAGCAAAGGTTAGCAGAGAGGCGAAGCGAGTGGCGAGCCTTGTTGAACGGCCATCACCGTTTAAACGGTTAAGCGGTTAAGCTAAATACTCTCCTGCTTTAAACAACTTGGTCTGCCTTTGCCATGGGTATTCAATCCAGTGTTGTGTCAACTGCTTCTGAGTACACTATATAATACTAAAACTCTACATGTTTTGATACTCCCTTACTTTTCAAAGCTTCCTCTCCTTTCCTTTAACTCTTCCTTTATCCCCTCTCTCGTCCTCTGCCTATGTATCTGTCGATTAGAAAATCGATTTTGTGTAGTTTCATAAATTACATTTAAAATAAGTTGACTTAATTTATTTAATATTTGTTACGCGTAACGATTTTCATAACCTAATGAAAAACTTCTCTTTATTGGAGCATCTGAGATATTTATACTCAGCTTAGCAGATCTCACAGAGTATATTAACTTTGTTCGCATAACGGTAATCCGTAACGGCATAAACTAATCGAGATAGATGTAGACTTCTATATATCAAAATGATCTGGGTGAAAAAAGAAATTCATTTAGCCATGTCCGTCCGTCCGTCCGTCCGTCTGTCCGTCCGTCTGTAAACACGATAACTTCAGTATGTTTTGAGGTATCTCGATGAAATTTGGTATGTGGCTTCCTGAGCGCTCATCTCAGATCGCTATTTAAAATGAAAGAAATCGGACTACAACCACTCCCACTTTTTCGATATCGAAAATTTCGAAAAACCGAAAAAGTGCGATAATTCATTACCAAAGACGGATAAAGCGATGAAATTTGGTAGGTGCGTTAACCTTATGACGCAAAATAGAAAATTAGTAAAATTTTGGACAATGGGCGTGGCACCGCCCACTTTTAACAGAAGATAATTTAAAAGTTTTGCAAGCTGTAATTTGGCAGTCGTTGAAGATATCATGATGAAATTTGGTAGGCACGTTACTCCTATTACTGTATGTGTGCTAAATAAAAATTTGCGAAATCGGATGACGAACACGCACACTTTTAAAAAAAAATTTTTTTAAGTAAAATTTTAACAAAAAATTTAATATCTTTACAGTATAAAAGTAAATTATATCAACATTCGACTCCAGTAATGATATGGTGCAACAAAATACAAAGATAAAAGAAAATTTCAAAATGGGCGTAACTCCGCCCTTTTTCATTTAATTCGTCTAGAATACTTTTAATGCCATAAGTGGAACAAAAATATACCAATCCTTGTGAAATTTGGTAGTGACATAGATTCTATGACGATAACTGTTTTCTGTGAAAATGGGCGACAGTCGACCGTCTGTCCTTCCACTCGGCCGTTAACACGATAACTTGCGCAAAAAACGATATATCTTAACTAAACTTAGTTCACGTACTTATCTGAAGTCACTTTATCTTGATATAAAATATGGCCGAAATCCGACTATGGCCACGCCCACTTTTCCGATATCGAAAATTACGAAAAATGAAAAAAATGTCATAATTCTGTTCTGTAGAGATGAAACATGGTGATTGGATTGGTTTATTGACGCAAAATATAACTTTAGAAAAAACTTTGTAAAATGTGTGTGACACCTACCATATTAAGTAGAAGAAAATAAAAAAGTTCTGCAGGGCGAAATCAAAAGCCCTTGGAATCTTGGCAGGAAATCTGTTCGTGGTACGACATATATAAATAAATTAGCGGTACACGACAGGAGAGGTTCTGGGTCAGCCTGGTCCACATTTTGGTCGATATCTCGAAAACGCCTTCACATATACAACTAAGGGCTACTCCCTTTTAAAACCCTCATTAATACTTTTAATTTGATACCCATATCGTACAAACACATTCTAGAGTCACCCCTGTTCTACCCTTATTGCGATATCTCAAAAAGGCGTCCACCTATAGAACTAAGGCCCACTACATTTTAAATAATCATTAAAACCTTTCATTTGATACACATGTCGTACAAACACATTCCAGGGTTACCCTAGTTTCATTTTGCTAAATGGTGATTTTCCCTTATTTTGTCCCCAAAGCTCTCAGCTGCGTATGTAATGTTTGGTTATACCCGAACTTAGCCTTCCTTACTTGTTTTAATTAATTCAGCTGATGCATATTTCAACATCCCTAATAATTGCAAGTATACAAAAAAAATGTGATACCACAACCAACAATTGCATTTGTGATTGCTTTTGGTGGTTTTTGGTACGCAATATGAACAAATAAAAGTTAATTTGGAAAATTTAATCGGCGTCAGTTATATTTTTATTATAATGCTAACTTATGCACGCGGGTTTTACCCCACGTTTCTATGAAAATATGCAGGACACGCATAACTGGCCATGGGTAAAATTTGAGTTGGTAAGATTGACTTCGGCTGCAGCTAATCACTGTGGTTGTTTGATATATTCATATTTGTAACAGGATTCCGCTCGCGAGCTTCATTGATAGGGACAGGAAATTGGAGCCATTTAAAATTGAAAAGAAAAATCTATCGGTATCAATGGAATCCTTGGTTTTAAAACTTTTTTGTTTTCGAAATTTTCCGATAAAATGAATTGCTTCAATGACATTCGTAAAAGTTTTGTGATGAAAAGCCTTATCCCACTACATAAGCGTGGAGAAATCGAAATAATGAAGCATAAATACTATGATATTATGGGCCCTTATTTAAGGATAAATCGATAATGAGATATTTCTGATGGCTCAGAAGAGCTAATAAACTCAACCGGATATGCACAGCTTGGGACTCTTCTACGACTGTGTTAATAGAGTGATAAGTTGTCTTGGTTCTAGTGATATTAACATCCTCATTTTAAGGTGCCTAAAATGCCTTTTCTCAAAAACTTTCAGGAAAGAAATCAAATCTGTTAGTAAAGAAATAGGGATTTTGCCATAATTAATTTCAAGAAGTTGTTTAGCAAAAGCTGCTGCTGAAGTATTTCCGCTAAAATGGCCTCTCTTATTTCTAAAGGGTGCAAATTTTTGTACATAAAGCCGTCAATAGACGAAAAAGCAAGCATTAACTGCGGCTTTTCCAGCAAGTAACAGGAAAGCGCCACCTTTGGGGTGTTCATTACACCTTAAATTCTTAAGGGTTAGGTCTAAAACTTGTAGCGACTGTTTATGAGTCATGGTGCACACATCGCACACCCTCACTTTGGCCTTACAGTTTGATTATGTTGCACATCGGTGTATCAGATGTTTGCAGACAGTGGTCATTTTAATGCGGAGTTGTACGTCCACCATACAAAGGGTATCCGCGGTATCTCAGAAAGCAACTGCCACAGTGCTTTTTCTTTTTGCTCTTACATTAATTAATATCAAATTAAACAGATATGTTTTTTTTTCAGTTCCTCCAGGCGTATCCAAAAATATCTACCCTAAAGATAACAAACCCCAAAAGAATACTAAAGTAATAACAACCAAACTCAACTCTGCAATCAAACTTTACGTGTTGAAATAACCTGAGTTTTTAAGGCAGCCATAGTTCTGAAAGTCCCATTTGTCTTGTTCTTTTTTTTCAATTCCATATATTACTGGCGCTGTTAGGACTTAACGTCATATAACTCCTTACCAATTTTCATTATTCCATTTGTATGAGAGGCTCCACGCTCCTTCTTACTCACCCCTTATTTTCTTAGTGGTGTCAGGGATTAATCCAATTTAACTCTCTACTGGATTTCAATGTTCTTGCATGAATACTTCCAGAGTTATGCTGTATCAAACATTCCATTTGTATGGTAGGTGCCACTCCCTTTCTTTATATTGAAGTTATGTTTAGCCTATGACTATCTTTGGTAGGTTTCTAGTGGGTGATTAAAATTTAGCTGTGATTGGCCGATCCGTTTAGGGCGCAACCTAATTTATACCTACATACAAACATCCATAATTTCAACTTTATCTTAATATATAAAGACACATGTCACAACAGTTTTGGGCGCGATGGACTCTTAAACTACACCCCGTGTGTAGTTTGATCTAACCTGAGAGATAGGATAGGTTATATCTCAGTTTATGGTCGCAATATTATTTTATTGTAAATTTTTTTATATGTTTATACATAATAATGTTACGTATACTCAGTGATACGCATACTTTCAGGTGGTGCGGATATACTTCCTTGTAATTGCTTGGTGTTTAATTAAACAACCTGCTTATCAATAAAAAATATTATAGCGAATGATATCAAGTATAGGGCATCACCAGGCCTGGCAAGAGGGGTGGAGTTCTGAGGGGTCCTCGATTTAGAGGTACTATGACATTTTTTTTTAATTCAGGAGTGTCTTTAGTTGTGTAGAGGGTAAGAATGAGAAGAAATTGAGAGAAGAGAAAAGGCAGAAGGAGATTAAGAAAGAGATGAGACGAAGATGGAGATAGATGAAGCGAAAAATACGGGGGGAGGAGTGAATAAAAGGATTAGGAAAAGGTGAAGTGGGGGGTAGGGCAGAGTCATACGGAAAAAGCTTATTAAAATATATGCAGATAGGCCAAATTTAAGGTAGGACGTCTGCCGGGTCTTCTAGTATATATATAGATAGAAGATGTGGCTAGACTGAATTAAACAAAAAAAAGGAATAACAGCTAAAGAACTCTGTAGTCAAGCTTTAGCTGTTATAATAACCTAAGTTTGTACGGCAGCCATATTTCTAAAAAATCCCATTTGTAGGGAAGGTGCCACGCCCCCTTTCTCCCCAATACCACATTTGACTTGAGGTGTTAGGACTTAACCTCTTATAGCTCCTTACCAATTTTCATTATCTTACCATTACTACATCCAGAGATATGCAGTATGATAAATTCCATTTATATGGGAGGTCCCACGCCCCCTTCTCCCGCATCCCACATTTTCTTGGAGGTGTTAGGGATTGACCTCGTATAACTCACTACTGAATTTCATTGTTCTAGCATGAATACCTTCAGACTTATGTAGTACTAAATATTCATTTTGCATGGGAGGTGCCACAGGCCTTTTATATATCGACATTATTTTTAGCCTATGACCATCCTTGGAAGGTTTATAGCAAATTTGGGTGTGATCGGTCGATCCGTTTAGGAAGCAACTCGATCTATACCTACATACATAATTTGAATTTTATATATATAGTAGATGTGTGTCTAGAAATATATGATAGAGAGGCCGGTTCTTCAAACACAAATTGGCGGGCATCATGTATGGGAAGAAGGTATGATCTTTGCAGATTTTAG
This sequence comes from Eurosta solidaginis, assembly GCA_029619165.1. NCBI lineage: Eukaryota > Metazoa > Arthropoda > Insecta > Diptera > Tephritidae > Eurosta > Eurosta solidaginis. The sequence continues at coordinate 17,684 of JARSSU010023286.1, forward strand.
GCTCATAAATTCGTATAAGGGGTATAAACTTCCTTATAAATAACACTTATGTTGTATACAAGGCACGCACTTTGTGTCTATGATAGTGCACTTTAGACCGGGTTAATACCCATACCAAAATAAAAATGTGAAAGTCAGCCCCTCAATTTGAAGCTTATATTGAGAGGGTCTCGGAACAATTTTTCAGTTTTTTATCCTTTGAAATACAGCCGAAACTGTTTTTTAAACGATTTTATTTAACTTGACTCTGTTGTTTACGAATTTTGTAATTAAAATTTAAGTAACTTCCCGATAAGCTACAAGCTTGAAACTTGGAATATATTTCAGAACCCGATAACAATGCAATAATAAGAAAAAACTTCGATAGGTTGCGCATGGATAGAAGTATTTAAAAAAATCGTATTTGTGGTCCAATTTGACTCATATTTGGAACAAATATTACATACAGTCCGGTAGAAGTGACATCAAAATATTTTGGAGTTCGCGGAGGGACAAGCATACGTGGCGCTGAGTCGAGTAAAGCCTTTGGAAGGAATATGTATTGAGGACTTAGATTGTAACAAATTGTCAGGAAAGTGCCCTTGTAATAATCGCTAAATGAACTAAATAGAATGAGAAATAATAGGCAATTAAATAAAGACTAAAAACTTGAAAAAAAAAGAAATGTTTAAGTTAAACAGTTTTATTGAAAACTATAATTACATTAAGTAATAATAATAACAAAAGCTAGAAAATAGCTAGGTAGGTCTTAGGTACTAGTGATTACACTCCTCATCAATCTAGAGCGTTGATCAGACAATTAAATAAAAGCGTTGTACGCGTCAAATTTCTATTGATAGTCATAAGTAAGTCCAACTGAGCCTTAATCAGGTTATGCTACGCCTCACATTTTTAGAAATTTCACACTCCCAATGCTTTTATTTAATTGTCTGATCAACACCCTAGATTGATAGGGAGTGTGATGACTAGTACCTAGGACCTACCTAATTATTTTCTAGCTTTTAGTATTATTATTATTTAATGCAATTATTGTTTTCAATAAAACCGTTCAAGTTAAACATTTTGTTTAACTATTTTATATATTTGGTTATTTCACATCAGATTTTTGGAATTAATACGTTATTATATTGGTCTTGAAAATTTTCATATTTGTTTTTAATGTCCTTTCGAGCGATGAAGTCACATGATTCGATCAGATAATCGGTTTTTACCCACCTAATATATCCATTTGATTTTACCAGCCGAAAGTGCTTCTAAACTCATTACACTGTTGCTTTTGAACTATTTGCCTAAGTTAAAAACAAAGAAGTTATAGCACTTTTAATGTGATTCCTTTTACATGCTATTCAGTATGTGAGTATAAAAAACTATTAACAAAGGGGCGAACTTTTGCAACTTTTTTTTGCGACCCGGTCTAATATACTTTAACTGCCACTCAGTTTACTTTCATACTGCGATGTTCTCAGTAACTCAATACTGAAACAATTTTATGTCCTACGTTTTTAGTTGTCTCCATTATACTATTTACTTTCTGTATATCCTTTGGATGTTTTGTCTTGGCTTTAACATTTATTTTCAAAGCCAGCTTACGGCATTGTGTCATATACAAAAATATTATGTATGTAATATCTTTCATACACACGTAGTACATTCAAGCAAGTTTAGTACGAACGCATGCACGTACGTTGGTTTGAATCTGATAAATATTACAAATTATTATTTTGGCGATAACGTTTGAATCCATTAAGCAAAGATAGTAGAAATGTGCTTGACACTTTCGGCAACATATCCATTCGTATATGTATCTTTCTCGCATTGAGTATAAGAAGACGTTTGTTGATATCAATACTTTAATTATAATATGACAGTTTTAAGAGATAGCGGCACAGTGATGATCATTAAATTAATGTCTAGGGCTAAGATCATATTTTATGTTTATGCAATTGCACGAGTATTGCCAATTACTTATTGCGATTATTTTGATGTTACTCAGTAAACAGCAGATCCGAACCCTTTTCATTAATTTGTAGCCATGCGTTTACATATGTTTAGTATGTTCTGGCATTTCTGCACCTTGATCTTTCGAAGCTCGGGCCCGGGCATATGTATTCCGTATGTATGTACTCCCGTTATGCTGATCATTAATAATCTGCATACTTCCTCAAGTTTTATGATATATGTACTTTATTGTGTGGCTGTCCACTAAACAAGCACCACGTAGTAAAGTATGGGTTTGACGATTGCCGTAAATATCACATGAGAGAGTGTCACGTGCAGCCTAGCTTGCACAAAGTGCTAAATATTTTGCGCTATATTTTTTTTGTAGGGTTACTCCTTCAAATTTATGCTTAGTCCAACATTGTTATATTTCCTAGTAAATGACATCCAGCTTAAAGCCGAAAACAAGCAGCTTTTATTCGGGACACAAGACATCAGATGCAGGCAAAGGTGAGAAAATATTTATTTTCTTATTTTTTTAGTAATTTTAAAGAAAATTTTTAAAGTTCAAAAAATCATATGTAAAATGGCTAAAAAGACAAACATTTTCTTATATTTCACAATTTTTGTTAGACATATAATTTTTTGACTATTTGAGAGGTATTTCGGCTTAATTTTTCAAATTATATGTTACCATTGTGAATACAAGTGGCCAATGTTTGATAAAAACGTTCACAATAGTAAACAGCCTCGATAATTTCACGAATGACAACTATCAGTTATGACAACTATCAGTTAGTTTAATTAAATGTCAACTTACTTTCCTAAGCGCCATCTGTTGTTAAGTAGTTAAATGGTTAGATGTCGTTTTCAAATTGAACATATGCCTCTAGTGTTCAACGGTAGCAAATTACCCTGATGAGATATCTTTTTGCTATGGTGAGAAATCCTTCTAATAGTAATCTGTGAGAAATTGCAATTATTCATTTCATATTTGCCAAACATATGCATTTAAATATATATTTTGCTAGAATTTGCCACGGTGCCTTGATATTGCATTTAAATTTCATTAGCGTGTGTGAAATTAAGAAAATTAAGTCGAATCATGTGTACGATTTTTTATGAAGATTTTTGACTTTAATGTTCTCCTTTAAAGCTTTAATAGAATACGAGTAAGTAGAGTACTATCTCGTCTAACTACCCCAACCCTAAATGGCAACCCTACTCAAAAGTTTCCCTATTGAAATGCGGAGTAAATACCTTTCGTTTGATACCCATATCGGCATATCTCATGAAATTTGTTTTTAATTTCGAATAGGTGGCAACCATAAATGGCAGCCCTACTCCAAAATGGCAGCCCTACTCCAAAATTGCCCTATTGTAATGTAGAGTGAAATTCCTTTCGTTTGATACCCATATCGGCATATCTCATGCTATTTTTTTAATTTCGAAAAGGTGGCAACCCTACTCAAAAAATCCCTATTGTAATGCGGAGTGAAATACCTTTCGTTTGATATCCATCTCGGCATATCTTATGTAATTTTTTTTTAATTTCGAATAGGTGGCAACCCTAAATGGCAACCCTACTCAAAAATATCCCTATTGTAATGCGAAGTGAAATACCTTCCGTTTGATACACATATCGGCATATCTCATGCATAATTTCGAATAGGCGACCCTAAATGGACACCCTACCCAAAAATGTCCCTATTGTAATGCGGAGTGAAATACCTTTCCTTTGATACCCATATCGGCATATCTCATGCAATTTTTTTTTAAATTTCGAATATGTGGCAACCTTGTGAAACATTCTGAGTGGCAACACATAGGTAGAAAGGCTTAGAAGGTGATGCATTATCTCTGTGCCAAATTTAAAAGAAAAGCTGATTCGAAACACAAATGGGCAATTCATGGCACTTCAATTTAATAATCGCGAGCAAAAAACAAACCTTTCTTCCATTCTCTGGCTACTCGCGACAGCCGTTGTCCCTGTCAGCTATTATTTGACAGGTAGGTATGGCAATGGGGGAATAGAAAGATTTTCACTTGTATGAATTCACAATGTCTGTTACAGTGGTTACCATGGTAGCATTGCATGACTTTCCAATCAGCTAATATCTGACTTAACTGGTTAACTTAAAGTGAGCTACTTTCCAAAAGCTCGTAAAATCATCAAATATTTGTTAGCTGTTTTAACCGAATGGCCTAACCAAATTCGTTTGTGAGCAATTAGTGAATATTTTGAAATATGTGCGAACTTGTTCTTCTTTTATCCCGTGAACTATTCCCCATGCTATTGATTGGGTGTCCAATCCATCGAGCTTGTATTCCATGCTGAAATAAAATAATTTATTTGATCCATAAGAACGCTCTAGAAGACAGACCCCAAACAGATCACACTGCCAAACGACGTTTGATGTTTTCTATGCAAAGTGCGCATACGAGGCTAGTTTTCTAAACATGGGAACTTAATTAAGGGAAGGTAGAACAAGTGATAGAATTTAAAAAGAGTATCGATACCGGTACTCGAATAAAATACTCATCAATCAAAGTATCGATACTAGAACTCATACTCAGTAAAAAGTATCGAGTATACGCGGACCGAGTGAGTAGCTCGGAAGTTTTATCAAAAGTGAAAAAACTTGTTTTTTTTAATGAGATCTTATAATTTGAATTTAGTTGAAAATAAGTAAAGAAGTTAAAGCTTGGACGAAACCGAAAACTATATACCTAATTGTGTGCTCTTACATATATTTAAAGGAAACGTGACGAACATTTAATGATTTAAAAGATTTTTGATCGACTTACGGAATTAAAAATACCTTTTTTAAGTGAGAAAAAAAAATTACAAACGGGTTTGCCCGTCGGCAGTGGTTTCGCGAGCACGCCTAGTGTATTTCGCCCATAAAAGCTTCCCAGTGAAAATTCATATACCTCGCAGATGCCGTTAGGCACCAACATGCCATATACAGGCCTTTGCCCCTTCAATTTGTAAAGAAAATAAATAAAAAGTAGTTAAACAAATTTTAAGGACTAGCTTTATATAAATGAACCAAAAAATAGAAGGCAATTTTTCCTTTAATACAGACTTAGTCTTCTTGAATTTTGACTAAAAAATTTTAACAATAGCTCTTGTAAAAGAATTTTGGGAGTTAACACTACAAAGGTGGAGCGCAATCTTTCAATGTAAGACAAACCATGTACTTGGGATTAACTAACTGATTATCTTAAATTTAAACACGCGCTCTACCTTTATTATTTTAAATCCCAAAATTCTTTTACAAGAGCTATTGTTAAAGTTTTTAGTCAAAATTCAACAAGAGTATGTCTTTATTAAAGGAAACATTTCCGTCTAGTTTTTGGTCCATTTATAGTAAATTTTTTTATTATCTTTTTATTTTAAATTTTTAGTACTGCCTACCCAAAGGAAATCGCAACTTTGATTAGTAATTTAAGTAATTCCTAAGTGAAAATTCTTATCTTTATTTGCTTGTTCAAAATAGCAAGATTAAAGTATGCAAG
>JARSSU010023287.1:0-38117 GCA_029619165.1 Eurosta solidaginis
TGTAAGTAAAGTGGTGACTATTTTTTTACTTTGTTTTTGTTATTTTTGTTGACGTGACCGATAACAACGTTCGTCCGGGTGCATTGCCTTGTTTTGGTGAGAGTTGTTGTGGTAGCAATGAAAGATTATGATCTCGAAAAAGGTGTTTTGGTTACCCTGCAATCTAATACCTACAGAGGCGTAAGGACACGCGGTTCATGGATGCTACAGCGAAAGGTCGTCAGGTGTGGTATAACTAAGTTGTAGGGTGACCGGAGTCGATAGAGGCAATATAGCACTACGCCCTGGAATGTTTGGGTCCATTCGTTGCGCGTCCAAACGTAGGGGGTATCCTCCTCTTATCCGCCGAATGAGGAGTGTTGTGGGGGAGTATGCTTAAAGCGGGATGGTTAGAGTAATAAAATAAAGGCTTCATTGAAGTATTTATCGGCGAGTAGCAGATACAAGAAATGGCCCTGGGTACGACAGACGTTTCCTGTAAATAATCTTACACGATTTCTTAGCGTCGCTTATTAACAACATGAATCTAGTCCGGGCTTGAGCAAGTGGTCGAGATATATGTGCGAATAATAAACGGCCGAGACATTTACGTGCCGAATAGACACGAATGGTGCATGAGGGGTATGGGTAGGAATGGAAGACCGGGGCCGGAGTGCCAGTGTTATCAGTGAACACGTCCATAATCTGGCGAACACACGCAGGGCACCGGTAGACGATAGGAACGGCACCAATCATGTGTATTTAGGGTTCCGTAGGGTACTAGGTGTGGGCTAGCTGATGGGCGACAAGATGTATCGTATAGAGCAGAGGCTTACGCATGGGGATGGCACTGACTACGTAGGTAGAGCTGTAAGTGTTGTATAAGATTATCGGTTGGTTTTGAACGGTAAGCACTATAGAGTTAAATTTTGAAAACATAGTACTCATCTTACAACGCTTTTTTTCTCTACATTAGAATCGCATGGCAAGAATTTTTACCGTCTGATTGGGATTTTTATAACCAAGTCTTATATACATCTCTTTTAAAAAAAATAGTAAAATAACTGTACAAAACTCAACAACACGAACAATAATAAAACACAGCTCTAAAGGAAATAAAAATCATTTAGCTTTGGATGATCAAATAAATAATATAAATTAATATTATTAATTCTCATCATAATTGATTTAATTTTAAATTATTTTTATTTTTTATTTAAATAAGTTTAGTAGATTTCATCAGGTTGCAATTGTCGTGTTTCTGCGCGTGGTGAACATAAATGAGGATAGATGTGTGGGGGGACGGGTAGAGAGCATTTATTTAAGGTTGAGTGATAGTAAATTATACATTTTTCTATTAACCCAAATTTGTAGTCTTCAATAGCTGTTTTTTTTAATTTACACATCCTCAAAAAAATATTTTCTTCTCTTTTCTTTGGTTTTTAAGGTGTTTTGAAGATACTTATTGTACTTTGGGTAATTTATAAGTTTGGTCTTAAATTCTATTACGTGGAATAAAAGATATATCTCTTCATTTTCTCCAGTGAGAATAATAAAGGACCTTGATAAACTCTAATATCGATGGAATATATATTTTCTTTTTTCCGCTTATTTGATAGAACTATTCACATATAATGTGCCCTCAAATCCCGACAAGTTTAGTCTCTAAATAAAGTTTTATTTGGTTGTTATTTTTTTTATTTATGAGTCAAGTGTATTATTATCTATATTATTTCTGCATCATATGTAATAATACAAGGAAAAACGTTTTTTATTTTGTATTATTGGTTGTGTTTAATATAATTAATTTTCTGTCCTATTTCGACCGTTTGTCCTCGGTGTTCCGTGTCGTGTCACCATACCTCGCGTCTCATTTTGCATTTTTCTATCTTGTTAATTTTAATAACGGATATCGTGTACACACTATATATATAGATAAGAACATTCAATGTAATTACTTTTTTTCATTCAACTCAAAAGGCGTGTAATTGCTCAAATCGACACTTGTGTTGATGTCGAAAAAGCCAAGTAGGTTGAGATAAAATCTCTACCAAATAACATATCAATGCCCCCAGTGACTGAACCTTAGTCATTTGTTGTAGTTCTTATTCGCAGACATCACATTCGAAACCTGGTACTCGATACGAGACGAGTATATTAGTTAATCTTATGAACAGTCATCAGAGTGCGGTGAATCAACGATACAAATTGCGCAAGCAAACCGTAGTATTCCACACTTCATCACAGACAATTGCTATAATATCAAAACCGCCTGCTTCTCAGATGAATATCTGGGGCTTTTTCGCGTGGCGAGTCTGTTCTGATTGAGCCTGGTCATGAGACAGTATTTATATATACTAAAGGTTAGAATTTGACTATCTGTTTAAGAAGATTTGTTTTTACATTCGGAATAAAATGGTTCTAGAGACACAAATCGATTGGTGCTTATGTGGATTTCTTTTATAAAGTAACGCCGTATTCTTAATTTACATACGAATTGCAGTTTGCTTTGTTTTGTCACATATATTCTGTCTCCGTTGTTTTGTTAGTTTTGTTTCATACAATCAAACTAATTTCAAAATAGAAACTTGTAAAGAGCCAGATTATGCTTCCTTGACAATACAATACATCCCACGAAATGGGAGGAAAGATGTGAACGCAAGTTTTATTGTACGATCGTTTCGTGTGTCGCTAATGCGAGAGCGCAGCATAATCGACTCACTGTGTGAGTGCCAGACCAAATCAGAATCGGAAATCATTTTTATTAAAACAACACCCAGTGATCAGCGAATCGTGCCCTTAACTGTGACTTGGAATAATTTGCGTTTCATTTTATTTTCACTTCCGCAGTTGACGTGTGCTGAGCTGGCTGTTCCAAATTCGACTTCCACAGTAGTCAGCCAGATATGTGGCGTTTAGCTTATGTCTAGGTCGTGTCCCAATAGGGGGCCAGAAATTAATGCTAACGCGGAACCTGACCGCTCAGGGATAGGGATATATGCATCATCCTGCTAGATCTTTTGCGAAATTAACCAAGATTCTGTGATTGTTTCTCAAACATTGGAAGTTCATAGGAGCAAGTTTGTTGCTCTCGAGTCATAAAGCCAAACCGATTCAATAAACTTCCTCTTTCCGTAGTACATAAAGAGAGCCCTGTCTGGAGATGACGTATTGAACCTATGCCTGACGTTGATTTCACAAATTTGCGAGAACACCAACAAAAGTCGCTTTGCCTCTTGATATATACTTTTCTATTCAAAATTGTCTATTTGTTCTTTTATGGTTGTTGAATTACCTCTCGACCATAACGTTCAGTATGTTAATTTGTTACCAAGATCTAAATCAGGGAAACCAATCATCAATACATAAATCGACAGATGATCGTTTATTGTCTATTCCTAGTAGTCGCCGATGAAAACGCATAGAGTCTGAATCACTTTTGTGTGCAAAATCGAAATTGCAAAGAAATTACGTAAAATTATTTCATAGATCCCAAAAACCCACATACGGAATGGCCTGTTTCGGAACCATATAAAACTTTGATCTGAGGCTTGCATCAACATGGGCCGCGAGTACAATCAATGCTTCTGCCCGTCCACGCTGTTAGTCCGATTAATATATATGCTTCGACTTTTTGTGCTGTCTTCATTATATAAAAATCTTGTTTTTTTTTCAGGGCCCCTGATTTCTTTCAAGCTCTATCGGAAGATCACCAGAAAAGTAGCTATGTTTTAATAATTGTCTTAATTTCGAACTTATCTTTAGTCTCGCAATTTTTCTCTTCGATAGTGCCAGCCCCGGCTAGAGATCAGAATTGGCAAACGAATCGATGTATCGATTTTACGACAAGGACTTAAAGTCTCATTTCAAGAGAAATTCGACACGTGAGTTGTGCTGAGGAGTGACATAGAGAGCCCGTGCGAATCACAAGACGCGAGGGTGGTGGAAGCTAGCTTTAATATCTCCGTACGAGATTGGAAGACCGATCGAGGAGTGATGTTTCTTGATTTTAAAACGGACAGACCCGAGACGGATTATACATCGACAATATTTTCTGATGCAAGCGAAGTGAACGTCTACAGAGCGACAAATCCCAATGTGGTGATTCATGTGATCAATGAATATAAACACTGCAGCTCTAGAGTCCATGGGTGCACCTCCAGTTTCTTCACCCATTGTATATGGCACCCTGGGGGCCGGGGTAGTTCATTGCCTTTTGTCTTCAAATGTTTGTTCGGTTCAAGCAAGTGATTGCATGAAAATGCACGACTGTGCAATTAGACCCGATCTGGACTCTTTTACCACGTTGCGTACTGTAAGTATCGTAGCGGACAAGCGGTCGGGTCGATTACTAATTCCTTTGGGGTCGAACCCGTTTCATGAGTTTTCCAGGGGCACAGTTGCAATATCTCGTTCATCGTCAAGGAAGATAACTATAATTAATTTAATCAAGACTGATTTCAATCGATTTGATGTTCTCTCTGAATGGCATTAGTTAAGATATCGTCTTCATCTATCATTAAGATCAATTGTCTTTTTCTTTTTCTCGTTGATAGTGATGAAATGCTTTTGTTTGTATACTGGCTCTATTATAAACGGACTATTTTTTGTATGAACTTTTCTCATTAAAAACCGGCCATTGGCACCGGTGGCTGAGAAATATCTATTCTGCTCTCTGGATCAAAATAGTCGAAAAATTTTTGGTGTGGGCGCTCAAATGCCATCAAAAATACTTTCTTGCGTATTTTGGATCCCCACTTTTAGTGCGACTACCCTTGGAGAGTTTTGTTTTGTGGAACTTTTAACATAATGAGCAATGTGTGGCTGGGTTCAGTCTCAGTGAATATTTTGTGTGTATCGTGATGCCAAAGCATGGTTATCCGACCAAGCGGAGCCATGGTTTTTCATGACGGTGGTAAGCTCCCTGGGAAGCCTTTATTTGCTATTTGTGTTGTGATTTCGGTTTCAGATACGAACTAACGTTCTAAGATAGGTCGAACATCTGTCAAAGACCATAGTAGGTGTTTGTGTATAACACTTAGTCAATATAGGCAACTAGTTCATTTGCACATTCTTGAAGATTGTTGCGATTATCCACGGTGTTCAAGAGGTGGTTCTCCCCAATTTTGCCTTCTGGAGGTATACGGGTGCAGTAGCTATTCGAATGGTTTGAATCACCTTCATTTGTTTAACAAATGTTCTTGGACTGAAGCTGGAAAGAGTCTGTCCTTGACAAATTCAGATACCCCAATGTGTTGTCGAAAGCGGAAAAAAATTATATTTGGCAAAACCAAAAGGCCTTCTGTACATTGGGAATGAAAGAGCACTCTAAGCATCATTGTAACTTCACTTTCGGACTTTATAAGATATGTGAAAGGCGAAACGTCTGTTTGTCTTGTTTTTTCGTTTTGTTCCTTTATTCAAACGTTAATGTTATATTGTATTTATCGATTGTCATCCGGGCGCGACCAATTCCAATATCTTCCAATGGGAGAGCGCGACACATAGAATCTGGCATAACATGCATGTGTTGGCTCGTCGAAGCAACCTGATGGGTCGCGTGTGATCGATTACCTTGTGGAGGATTGAGTCTGCGTCATTTTGTGTTCCGTAGTGTTGACAATCCGTCAAACGGGACAAAAAAATCTTTGCACGTTGTTGGGGGAGGCAATTCGACACCTGTAATGTGAGAAGCCAATCTTTGTAGAAGGGCTTTAGGACCTAGTATGTTTTACTCTTTCTTTGATTGACAGTGTGTGATGTCTCAAGACGGTGGCGCCACAAGTCGTACGTAATGGCCATCTACTACCGAGTGAAAAGCCAGAGCTGGGCAGAACATGATTTGGCAATCTATCATTTTGTACGATCATCAAGAGCACGAGCAACAATGAAGGCTTGAAGAACGCCGATCAGAACACATAACAGTACATACGAAATTACCATGCGTATTTGTCTTCGCTTTTTAATTCACTGTCTTACGTTCTCGTGGTAATTGTGGTGTTTTTTTGCTACGATTTAGCTGCCTGTGTTGAGTAGTCATAGTATTTTGTGCTTATAACTCAGTGCGGTTACCTTTTCAACCTTTTTGTGTCTGTCTAATCACTATTTGTCTTGAAATGTTACAAATTTTTCACTTTCTTAATGCTTCTGTGTGATACATACATCTACGTTTTCAGACGACGCTGCTCCACTGTAGTAGTACTTATTCCCAATTGCGCAAATACCTATAAGAAATGGTACCAATTCCGATGAATCATAGGACGAACGATGACGATCGGCTAATTTTACATCTGACCACTAGTGATTCTTCTTAAAAGCTCAGTGAGAACCCGTCAGTACGACGAAAAGTCATAGTGCCTTACTTGGCACCTGAATCAGCACAAGGTAGGGTCCAAACAGTATGCTGATTTAATGTCGTTTATGATATGCTGTACACAGGACAGTAAGCAGTTATCGGTTTTTTAATTGCAGTTTTATTGCTGATATCGACGAACTATGTTTTCTTTGGACATTTTTTACTTCTTAATTGGGCCGCACAATGGCCCGATTTGACCACAAAGCATTGCATTTTCGTTCTTTTACTTCAATTTCATCAACCTATTTGAATCTTTTGGCTTGAAATCCTTCTTTTGGAGTCTTTGTGTTTCAATTGTCTATATAAACTAAGAACCTGTAAGGCAACTAACTGCCGCATTCTGATGAATCATGTTCTGTATTCATTGTTCTATTTTGTGTTCTTATATTGTTTCGTGTATTCAATTTATGTGCCTTCCTTCTATTATTTTTAGTTTTTTGGTACTGGCAAAGATGGACCATAAGCTGTATCAATTGGGTACATGTTTTGCTTTTCGTGTGTATTCATACCAAACGCGATTGTTATAGTTGTTGAACTTCACAAGGAATTCAGAAACTAGCTAAATAGCTACCGGCGACCAATCATGTCAATTATAGTCAGCCCAGATTTTCTTTTTCACGGAGCCGGTAGGCCCTAGTTCAGATGCTTTAATCTCTGTGCTACATTGGATGAGGCTTTGCGGTTTACACCTAGAAGAAAGCGCACAGTTCATCATCCCTTAACATTCCTTGAGTGAAAAATATTCTTCATCGTACAGAAGTCATGTTGCATAGTGTTTTCGTAATTTTTCTCGAATTTTTTTCGTATATTTTCGCGCTAGACTTTCCACAAATTATGCTCCGGATATAACATTTCTTAAGGCGCTATTTTTGCATGTTAGGACCTACAAGATTTGCGCGTTCTACGTACATAAGTATCCGGCCGACTGAAAGTATACATTTCAGAAGGCTTTTACCTTCATTTCCTTTCAAACAATATTCTTTTCATGCCCTCTGGTGCATTTTCTGACCGGATACTATCCCGTTCTATAAATTCTTTGGGTGTCAAGATTACTGCTTTTAAGACAAGCCATTATCTGGAATTTGGCACTGAGAGGTCGGAGATAGTGTGATGTACACCATTGTAGATAACGGTGCTGCCGAAACTAAATGTGTTTTGTCATCATGTTTTTATTATCTCTCAAATCCATTTTAACCGGAACTCTTATAGTGATTAGTTGTGAACTGACAGAGCGTAGAAGCGTACTTATACATCAAACTTGTTGTTGCGGAACGAATATAGTGTACAAGTGATTGTTTGTCATCGAAAGAGCGTGATTAAAACGGGTAGATTCCTATAAAGATTGATGCAACTTGTTTTTTAAGTATGAAACTTAGATTTAGCCTCAATGCGACGATAAGCTTTCTTTTCATCTGTAACACACACGCAATTATTTCCAACATCATCTAGGTTTTAATTTACCGGGCGAATAGCGAACGAGATCACGGACTTTCTAAACATGTGCGTCGCAACTTTAGACAGTACGACGCTTGACATCAATTGTATCGAATCTTTTTTAATCATTATGTCACTGAGGGGAGCTTCTCTGGCCATAACTTTTTAAATGGTTTCAGGAAGTCCCGTTATGCATGACCGAAGTCCAATTAATTAATAAAAAACGATAAGCACACAAAAGAAAACACGTTTAATTAACAGTTGTAACAATTCGTCTTTTATGACTAGAAATTTTATTTGTAAGTTGCTCTCTTCTTTAAACTGCATCATTCAACTGTAGTTTAAGCGAAGGTAAAAAAAGAAAACTAGAATACATGGCATAAAAAGTGTTGGCCATCCTTTGTTTCGTACAATGGATAATATCCAATGTAAACTGCATTCCCCATCAAAATCGGGAACGTAACAGAAGTATCGTTCTCGATCTAATACGTTTATGGCAATCAGCATCTAAATAAGATATTCAATCTCCAAACGTGATGCTATCTTCACGTATATAAGTTCTTAGACTTCAGAGGTAACTTCGAAAAAGAGAATAGGGAAGTTAAGTTATTAATAGTGTCGTTAAACACGGGAAACAGCGGCGTAAATGAGTAACTCGAACATGGGAAGTACTTATTCGTCGAGATGACGGGCCTTCTACTGTGTCTAGAGCTATCATTCGAATGGATTTTTTTTGCCATCGGTGGCGCACAATTTCGTAGGGCTCCGTAGGAACTCTTGCAAGTTGTATCTTCTCTGCAAAATGATGGAATATAATCAGCGCATATAACTAGTTTCTCTTTTTGAAGCTTTCATCTAGGTTCTTGGGAGGGAGATATACTAGGCAATTATTAAAGTAATTTTAAACAACTCTTTTTGGGGTTGTCCTTGAGGAATATTATGGTATCTAACAGATTCAAAAAATAACGCTGTCCCAGGAATTAATCAAAACGAGATACTCAGAAAATCAGAAATGGCAATACTTTCGATCAAGGAAAAGAATACTGTGTGAAAAAATCATTTTCATTGAGACACATTGTTGTTGAGCGTAATAGTAACAATAAAATTGAGTGAAAAAATTTAGATTTTTATTTTGTTGAAAACTTTTTTTCTCAATTAATCTAATGAAATAGGAAGTAACTAAACAAAAAATCAGGGGGGCCCACATCCGCACGGCATTAGTGGGGATGATTGCGAAAAATGCGAGTGCAAGTGAAGTTGGTTTTCTATGAATAGAAACGACAAAATGAGCGAAGATTAACGGGAAATACAGGTCAGGAAAAGAACACTAGCAACAAAGATGTAGAACATCAAAAAATTAAGAAAGGGGGAATTTTTCTGTATTTTTCTCACTGAATAAGTACATTTAAAAACTGGGAGGGAAGCTGTGTAGTGATGATAAATATTAACTCACAAAATGAAACGGTGTCAATTTTTGTACAAAAATGTTATTCAGTGTGCAGCTTCTGTGGAACACAATAAAAGCTAGGGGGTATTTTTTTTGTTGTAAATAAGCATGATTACAACTCGCTCAGATTTTTGACTATTTGGATAAATGGACAAAACAGTTGATTGATAAAATTAAATTACCTGTAAAATACGACAAAGTTGCAGCCCACGCCAGAGGGAATTCAAACCTCTACAGCGGCTAACACGTACAAAGTAGCGTCTTTCGTTCAAGCTAGACACACAGAAGAAAAACTTGATCAGCCGGAATGTTCTATAATTGGGCCTACTAAACGCCCGAGGCGTGAGTTTCCAATGCATTGGTCGACAATATGCGGGGGGGTTGGAATAGCTCCCATATATATAGGTTTACGTAACCAGTAGCTTGGGTGGAGCCGGCTGTTGATGGTCTTAGAGCGTAATTATGGGCTTCTACTCTAGATGGAGGCTACCTGGACACCTAAAAAAAAAGCGTTTCGATACCTGTCTTGTTATTTGCTTTCTTCCTTTCTCGTCTTGCGGTCATTTTGGTAATTTGTGTGGTTTCTTGGGGTTTTGTTATGTTTTTGATTTTGTGTTCGTTTGTTGGGGTTGGTGTGTTGGTTGCTGTTTGTTAAAAAATCTTGTAAGTGGGGTACTAGTGTTGGTATTGGTTGGTTCGAATGTTGCTCTTGTGTTCGGGGTGCTTTGAATAGAAACTAGAAATAGAGTAGAGTTTGATAATAAGATCAGTTATATAAGTCTGAGTTAGCTTAATTTTTATGGTTTTTTGTGGTTGACTTATTAGTTGTCTGTGATGTTAATGATCGTGATACAAATAAGTAGATTAACGGTGAGGCGTGAGTTTTTTTCCTCTGAAACTTTTTTTACTAGGATGGATAAACAATATTCGTGGGGCTACCCCTAGGGTGAGTATGAGAACATGCGTTAATTGTTTTAGCTTTTGTCCTAAGTGATCTGATACCAACTTAAACGACGAAGGTTAGAGTTATTCAGATCAGGATCATCACGTTTTGTATATTTTAAGTTAGTAACAAATTATATACTTTTGTTGGTACAGAAACAAGTAAAAACAACATATAAAAATGTCATGAACCCTATGCATCATAATTAGCGTGTCGTGAGGACAAAAATGGTAGTTAGGAACAGGTACTTGGGGTTGGCGAAGTTCCATAAATGGTGGACGGATGTGCCTCTGAATATACAACTTAATGATAGGTAATCATGCAAGAAGGTAAGAAGCAAGAAGAGGCAAAGAAAAAAGATTAGCAAATTGCGGCACGGGTTGAGATCTAAAGCAGCGAAAGGCGAAGGGTTAGAGAATAGGGGTGAAGGGGGAGTAGGTCGCATATGCCTTCGGAGGTGGAGAATGGCTATGACTACTTTATTATATATGTGTTTAAAGATGTAATCATCTCCTCCGGGGGGGACATTTGTTGGACAGGTATTTGAAGTAATAAAGGAGAGGTTGCCACTAATCGGTGGCGAGAGAATGTAAACGGTGCGGATGTTTGTTGAACATGTCATCACGGAGTGAGCAAAGACGGTGAGTGGCCATGCGCTCCGAGTAGAATGGGTGCATTGCTTTTTTAGTGAGGTTTAAGCTCGGATTTTGGGCTCTAAGTATCCTCAGATAAGGGGTGAAGAAATAGAGGGGGAGGTCACAAACACATAAGACCGCATAGAGAAGGGATGCAAAGGTTGTATTTCATTGCAAAAACGCTGCAGTGTACATTTCTAGGTTGAAAGCCATGCAGGGACGGCTCGTCATAACAAAATTAGCGGCCCGTTTTGGCTTTCGCTGGGGCTTAGATATGAGGCATAAGTAGACCGGACAAAAGTCCAAGACTTTCTATTTGTATTGTTTCGTTTGGGTTCAAGAGGCAGGGGCTGTTGAGGTGTTTGTTTAGATTTTATGTTTCGGTTATTTTTTTGTGCTCAATCTACGGTCTGGTTGTTTTTTTAAAGTGAAGTTCGAGAGTCTACAGTTTTTTGCTTGGGGATAATCTGTTCTTGCGTTGTAAACGGGTCTTAGAGTATCAGAACAGGAAGGTTGGGGGGAAGGCACGTACCGTTGACTAACTGGCGGTTGGGTAGGGAGGGGCACAGCTGTTGAATAAGTGACAGTAGTTTATCGTTAGAAACCTGCCAGCTCGTGTTAATATATGACATAAACCTTTCCTTATGAATAGTCTCAGCTTTAGATGTACACTTATATGTGCCCAGTTCGTGGTTGCGTATGTGCTTTTGTGCTCTTTTCGGTCTGGATACTCTGGTTTTTTATGGTCTTGTGGTATTGATTTACCGTCGAAAGCTATTGGGGTAACTACTTTATATGGGTCTATTAAGTATTGTCTTGGTTTTAAGAGGGGTTTTGATCTGTATTGTGTGCTATTATGATCTCTTGTTGGTACGATCGTTGATGTGATTTCCTTGCTGTGGTTAATCGAGTGCATGAGGAAGATCTTGCAATCGTTTGCGGGTACGCATCTATGATGATATTATAGGGTGTGTCCCCCTTCTCCATGATTTGTTGTCCCTTGCAAGTGACGTTATCGGTCGTCTAACAGTTGTGGAATCAATAAATTATTCGTTTGTCTTGTAAATGGGGATTATGGTTATTTTGGACTATATTTGTGTGATGTCTCGGTGGGTGGGATTGTCCATCTTTGTAATCTCTTCCTCTTTCTTGTGGTAGTGTTATCTGTGTAGAGTTTTAAATTATCGCAGTAGTCCGTTTGTCAATTTTTTCTTAGTTTTCTTGTGCAGGTGCTGTTGATGTTATTCTTCACCTATACTTGGAAAGTGTTGCTAATTTCGGGGTTGGATTATGTTTGGGATTAAACAGGAGGATCCCAAGATGAGGCGATAGCCCGGTTCATCCCCGGACCTTAGAGATGAATAATTGTGTTGAAGTCTGGATTAAATAAACACATGTTCACTAGAGTGCGTGTGTTACATGAACCATTTTATTTATTCGTATTGAATCTGTGTGTTAATGAACTTACGTTCATCACATACACCAAAGCCTCATGAGAGTAAATGTATTTTCGTACGATATCGATAGCGTACCGAAAATTATGTGGCGATGTGTGACTTTATTGCAAGACTAAAAATAAACTAACATCGTAAAGGCAGCGCGCATAATCAGCATAATAATGAACGATCTTAAATTGTGCGCTAAATTGAAAAACGATTCGGTATCCAATGCAGGTTGATAGGAAGATTTAGCGAGGTGGCAAAACGAAAAAAGAATTATAATCATTTGCCGCTGCGTCAATTATCTCAGCATCGATCGGACATATTGTACAATGGGGAGGAAATGGCCATCAAAGTATAAGAAAGTACTTTGCACGTCTGGTCTTTCGTTGGTAGGAAATGGACTTATAAATGTTCGCAAGAACGCAAGATATCTTTGTTAACGCAAGGCTGGCTAGTCGTGTTCAACCCATGCGAGGCTAGAATATGTTTTGCCACGGTGGCCGGTTGGCTAGGAGTAATTCGAAATTCGCACTTTGCTGGTTTCGATTCTGCTTTCCCTTCTGGTAAACCATGGACATGGTTGGGATGGCAAAAAAGGTACCGGGCGTCTAGTGGGAGCAATTGCAACTAAGCTATGAAACTGATTTTATGTGTCTCATCGACCTTATTTATCCGTCGAAAGATGAGTCTGGATTGTTTGGGCGCTGAATTAGGTCGGAGTATTAGCTGCCGGAATGAGTTATTTTTCGAGACCTCTTTTTGGAAGTGTGAACTAAACAATAGTGTTTCTATGGTTATTTAATTATATTTAAATCCCCAGACTCACTTAATGGGGCAATCACATAAAAATTGGAACTCTAATCGCACATACATTCGGGTCTCCGAGGGATTGTCCGTGTCCTGGCTTGAAGCAAGTGTCGACATTTTAGAATTGTGCTTTTGCCAGCGATAAAAACATAGTTCATTTTTCATTCAGATCATAGATAGTTGATGTGCGAATTTTTAGATCAATTATGGGCGAAACAGTATAAATATGTCTACACCTTCGCGTGGGTTTCAGGATCCATTTGATGATGTGTGAGTTGTTATGGGTGTGTTGTGTTTTTGTCTGTTGCATTTAGGTTTTGATTTTTTGTTCGTGTGCTCCCTCCTCCCTGCGCCTCCCGGCTCCGGCTGCTGGCGTCCATGTTGACTTCTGGCGTTCTGCCCTTTCGCGAAACCCTACCTGTTCTTGATTTCGCTTCCCGAATGTGCGCGCGAAAGGCTCTGTTTGTTTCTTCGAATAGAGTTTAAACGATAGCTGGAGAGTGAGACCAGAAAAACCGGTTGCATAATTATCAAATGGTGTCGCGGATCGCGGCGAAGCCGGCTCTAGCGAAAGGGAGTTTGGGGGGCGTGTCGGCGTTTGTGTAAGTGATGCGTGGTGTGGTCTGAAGCACAGAGCGACTGAAGGATCTATTCAGATAGCAAGTAGGTCAGAATGCGCGAATTTGTTTCGCGGAACCAGTCTTGAGTATCCGATGTTTGGGAAGGTACAGACAGCGATGTCCTTATGGGGGAGGAGGGGAGGAGAATGTAGGTGTGTAGGTTGTATGTAGTGGTGAGGGAATTAAGGTTTAACAAACTGATATAGTGTAGGGGTGTGAGCTGCGCGACCGGGGTATTGAGGGGTGTCCACGCGCGGTGCGGCGTGTGCCAATTTGATTTATAATAAATGGTGAAATGCGCACCATTCGTTCCGCGCTCGGAGTTTCGTCTGGCTCCCGCCAAACCAATCAAGCGTTCCACGCTTTAAGGGAATCGTATCTCCCGTAGCGGTGTTTTTTTTGGGTATCCTAGAGTCGGCCAATTTGGTCAGGCTTACGGGGGCGCTTGGATGGGGTTGAAGAAAGGATCTTATATTCTTTGGCAAGCACATTGATAAGTAACTTTTTCTATTTTTTACGTATTTCTTGTCCAATCGGGCATCTCTTAACTTTCTATTATTGGCGCCCACATAGAGGTCCAACCATTGGGCAGAGTTAATCACGCTTTTCTCGCGTTTGTACATATTAGCGCATCTTCTCTACTTAGGCATATGAATATTATTCAAAAATCGACAAAATATAAATAGATTATTATATCCCTTATTCTTCTTTTCGAAATATCTTGAATGGTATCGTAATAATTATCTCCCTCAACTATTCTCTTCGTGTTGTGACTATGGCTATGAAATCGTTATAATGCATTCCTCTTCCCTTTCGTCCTCATATTTCACCCCTTGGTATAAATAATACTTCTTTGCCACTCCCGCCACACATTCTTCGCACGGCCGGGTCGGCGTGCTTTCGTACGAAATTAACTATCATACAACGTGGCAACAACAACCAGAAGCTAGTTACCTGGCGAATCATCGTGTGTACGCCGACCGACCAAGTTTGCATCCACACCACCGCGGTTTTTTCTTTTTATTATGTATTTTGTCCTTACCTTTCTTTCGTATGTTCTAGTGAAATATATTCCGCTAGGTTAAAAAACTCTACCGATTCTGAACTAATTCTAGACTTTGAGTAAATGATATATATTCCAATTAAGAAAGTCATCTTATGCTGTACTTTTCTTTGTTTGCTCTTCCAATCTCGTTTTACCAACCTTCTTTCCAAAAATGTATCTTCAATTTATCGCGTGGCGAAACCAAAATGCACAACAAGAGGGCAACAGTTGCCCATCCCTCCGCGCTGTTAATTGGTCAGTACCGGTGTAAAGACTCTGTAATTCGTTTTTTTCGGCCTATCCTTATAAATCCAGGGGTGATGCACGGCTTATACGTCTAAGTCTAATCGTTTTATCACACAGAAAATATGACTGTCCATCCGCGTTATCTTCCCCGCCGCTTGAAAACACTCGTCGAAAATATTATCATCGACTAAAACGAAATTAGTATCAACAAATATGAAGGTTAGTTCATTCCACGGAACATCGTCTGTTTTACCGCGTTCTCGGGAGAGAGACAGAAAAGCGTGTGCCCGTCTATGGGGGTCAGGACACGGGCGTTCAAAAACGAGGTCCGAAGTGGCTAGGGGGAGGGGTAGCAAAAACGGTGTGATACTTTAAGTGATATTTGAAGTGTTGGTTGCTGAGGGGGCTGAGAAATGGTGCTAGTGAGTCAATATCAGGTGGTGGACGCCGGTAAAGGTGGCAACGGATACGGGCGGGGGGGAGCGCACGGCATACGTCTCGTCGTCAACCGACCTAAGAACTCCTAGGTGTGGGTAGTTCGGTTTTTGGTAGGAGTTCGTATGAGGTGGTAACCGTCAAAAGAAATAAACTTCTTTCGAGAAATGGTTCGGTAGGGGCACTGGACGATCAGAAAAATCTCATGGCGGATCACCCAGGGCGTCGCGAGGTGAACAGTCGACGGCGGACGGTTCGTAGCTTGGCCCTCGAGATTCAGGTCGCTGTGGTCAAGCTCGACCCGTCTTATGGACGATCGGGGTGCAACCTAGGCGTCCTAGCTACCATCATCGAAGTCCCCATATACATCACTTTGCACAGGGACTCCAGGATCGGGGGAGCTGGAAATTCAATTTTCCGAATGCTAATAGTCAAGCATGAGTGAAAACGATTTGCGTATTCGTTTTGGGATGGATGAGCGTCGATTAACAACACAGTACTGCAACCACAGGTGCATTCGTGTACAATTTGAACGATCTTCAACCGTTCCAGATAAAGCGCGAACACGAGCGGAAATGGACACGATGTCGTTTCCACGTTATATCACTCGTTCTGATTATGCGTAACGAAATGTATACTTGCGTGTGCCTTTCGCATTGTGTTAGGAAGGCATAGCCTGCGACCGGTGCTAATGAATCCTAGTTACTGGGAGAAGCGAGAGTGTGAGACAATTGAGACGGATATTTCGAATTTAGACCTGGGTAGAGTCGCCCCAGGCATCATAAGAATCCGGGCACTCATGGATAGCCCCCATTTTTTCAAGCTAGGACCGAACGCGGGGGTATTCCTGCATACTCGGTGTTAGGTAACGCGTGGAAGTTCCACGAGGTAATGTGCCGGGTCGCGGGTCCGAGCCGGGACAGGTGCCGCACCGGTTGGCAACGACTATTACTTAAAATCTCGATGTTGTGCGAGCTGCGCTGTGTAGCGAGTCAACCTGGAGAGGGTTGTGCGGAAAAGTTCGAAAAGGCAATACTTGTTACGGGGTTGCTATTTAATGATCATTAATACGTGCAGAGATTCTGCCTCCCATGATATCCTGTGGGCTACTTGTACAAGGTCTGTGGCGCCTTCATGTTTTTTCGTTGTGAGGTTTTATGTTCCGGAATTGGGCTTTTTATTTCATGTTTTTGTTTTTTTGGTGTTCGTAGCGATTTATATCGAATTGTAAAGATTTAGCAGTAAAAACATAATAAGAATTCCGGGACTGTGGCGGTGTTTAAGAGCTTAACATAAATTATTCCCAAGCTGATATACCTACGTTCAGCAACTAAAGAGTTAGCAATTAACCCTACTCAGTGCTAATAAATTAGATCACACAATCCAGTTTCGCTATACTATACGAAGCCTTTCT
This sequence comes from Eurosta solidaginis, assembly GCA_029619165.1. Lineage (NCBI taxonomy): Eukaryota > Metazoa > Arthropoda > Insecta > Diptera > Tephritidae > Eurosta > Eurosta solidaginis. The sequence goes on from JARSSU010023287.1 coordinate 16,803, forward strand.
CTTTAGACATCCCCACCCCCCAACATCAACCGTCAATCCTTTATTCCATATTCCACAACACCCTCACTTTCAACCACCCCCCAACCAGAACATAACTACCACACTATGACCCCCACACCACCACCAGAAGACTCATAGACACCAAGACTACAGCGCCAACCTCCAGATTTACTTTTTCACTGTTAACTTTACTATACCTTTTCGTCCGGCTCGCGCGCCTATATCACTTTCCCCTGCAGGACTGCTGCATACATCTTTCAAGGGCGTAGCTACACCGAAAGACTATTTCGCCAACTGAATGCCTTTTGATCCGGGAGGTACTATGCTTTTCGCGACGGCTACCCCAAAGAAGACAGACACTATGACGAAGCGTTAAGTGCAAGGTGGACTATTCGGCCAAGGACAGAGGCCGCCTTTAACCCGCAAGTCGTCTGTGATGCATGGACATGATCAGTAGTGTAAGTGCGAGTCTAAATATAGGGGTGAAAATGGTATAATCCCTTTAACTGTGGGTTCATTTTATCTACATGATGGGTAACAATCTCCTTTTTACAGTGCTTATTTAATTCTATTGGTTACCCTTTTTTTGTGATTAAATAATTTCTTTAAAATGTAGATCTTTAATTTTTATGTTTTGCACAGATCGTTTGTGTTCACCTTAATGTTTTACATACATTGATTTACAATATGTGCTTACGTTGAAGCACACGATATTTAGAAGAAGTCGACCGATTTTAAGTTGAAAAAATGATACACTGTTTGTTTTCACGGTCCTCATCGTCGGCCTTATTATGATATAAGAAGTCTCATTATATGGATGACTACACTGTAGCTTTCAGACTTAGTTGCGATCTTCCACATAAACTCTCTTCAAAGGCGGAAACCTTGTAGCCAACGACACTTACGGTGTACATTAGTTTTTAGGATGGTGTGCGACTGCTCACTTGGGAAAAGGTCATTTACTTCACTTATGACGTGTTCTCTATCCAAAAAACGCGAAAGGCAACCAAAGCACTGATCCAAAACCTGGTAAAGTATATGTGTCCTAACGGATATTCACAACAATTTGTAACAGCAAGAGTTGGTGGCGCCAGGTACAACATAGTAACGGTTACTTCTGTACGTAACCAAAAGACAGAAGGAATCTAGGTAAGAACACGATATGCAAATAAGTAAAGAGCGAGGTAAAGCAAAGCGTGAATGTCTATATTTTTGTTTAAAGTCCTCATATCTGCTCATCGTATCGCTACGTGTACCGGCTAATAACTCTTATAGTGTTTGGAACTACCATATCTTAGCTCCTAAAGCCATTTACCGGCTGTCAGACTAGCAAAAACAAGAACACAGAAACAAGAACAAAAGCCGGAAAAAAAAAACTTACCAAAAAAAAGGGGAGGACTAGGCCAAGCAACAATTAATTTATAACATTAATGTGACCAAAATGTTAAAAGTAGATTTATATCGTGTTTACAAGAAGAAAGGCGGATCACACTACCGTGGCGACTATACGAAGTCAGTTGATAGCTTCAAGCGATTGGTAATTATCAGTAGTGTGCAGAAAGATGCGACAGCAATTATTGTAGCACAACGTGGTTTTGCCACGCATAAACAACTACGCTAAGTGTGGGCCTCCCATTCCCTATGCCTCTATATTCTGTGATTTTCCGATAGTTCTCTATACAACTTAACAATCTATTGACAAAACTATCAACTTGGAAAGTACATTCCTTAATGACCACTTTTAACCACAAATAAATCTTATGTGCCTAACAAATATCAGAGCCAAGGAATCACGAAAACTATACAAAAGTTAGAGGCGAAGGTCATATTTGAAATAGAACAAAAGTATTTTAATTAAAATTCATTATACCTCTAAGACTGTACATAAAAAACAGGTTAAATTTCAAATCGACATATAAAGATTAACTTCCTTGCTGGCCAAAGAGAATGACAAAAAGGTAACTTACTATAGTTAAGGCAATTGAAACATAAAAAGACTTATGATTGCAATATCGGGCTAATTATATATTATATTAAATAAAATTATTAATAAGATATTATGAGCTCATTTTTACAACTAATTATCATCAAAAAATTAATATATTTTGATAATTCACTGTAACTAAATTACTATTAATATATCTATTCAATTATTTATTTTAGTTTAAAGATGTGATGGAACATCTGTGGATTCGTACTATGTATAAAGGCAAGTAATAAATATAAATATATATTAAGCTATAAAAAAATAATATCTTTCTAATCACTAAATACTTTGATTGGCAACTTTAATTTAGTCATTTATTGTGATCGTGAATGTGCTCTGGGCTATATATAACGCCTTAAATAGCTAATATGCTACTTATTTAAAAATCTTATGGCCAAACCAAAGATATTGTCGGCAGTGCAACGTTAGAATCTATAGTTTTGTGGATAGGAATGTTAAATGGTCACGGGTACTTATCGATGCGCCCAACTAATCGAATTTGAATAAAAATTGACTGTAGTTATACAATTGGAATCACCTGCATATGATAGTGCGGGAAATTATCTCTGATAAAATCTATTTTGTTCTTCATGCTTCGGCTAACCTTGTTGCCTCTACCACTACTCTTCCAGAAAACCACCTGTATTGCGTGCTCACGTGTAGTGAGATTTTGGGGAAACGATTGCGGACTGCGGTTTAAGATTGGTTTAGCATCGACCACAACGATCTATGACATGTGATTTCACATACTTTCTAGTCACAGAGATTTACTTTTCTTAATATTTTGCAAAAGAAGGAAATGATTGAATTTATTACAACACACTTTAGTAATTTACTAAATCGGATGTTATATTGTATATTTTTACTGTGTACATGATGCAGGTAAACAGATGCAAATAATGTGTCAAAAATCTATTCCCAAAAGTAACAGAAGTATTTTCGTCCTAAGCAAGGCTAGGGCAAGAGGTGGGTGCTATACAAAAAATATTTAAGCTTAGATTTCTGATAAACGAGGGCCCCTCCGAACAAAGTAATTTGTGTCGGTTCTGTTATAACACTTACCTAGAGGAAACTTTTTGGTGCGACTGTATCCGTCAGCGTGAAGGTAATTTAAGCAAATAGAAGGCAAAAGTGTTACATAGGTATATCTTGCATGCATCTTCGTATGCAAAACAACCGTACGGCATAAGTGTTTGTGAAGTTTGCCAAGTTTGCCTTAACCGAACCAACAACCTAGACAAAGCAGCCGCATATACTGTAGCACGCCCAAGGTCACCCCGAAAAAACTCAGTTTTGCGAATAACATGCAGCTGTAGACCGCATGATAGTGTCGAAAGTGGTTCATTTGTATTTTTTTAACTTCTAAAAATGATTGAACCGTTAATTATTAGTAGTTTTTTTATCATGTTATTTTTGCGTCGTTAGACATTAGTGTTACCAAAAATAGATGTGGGCTTACTCAACTCCATTACTTTGTGTGCAATTCTTTCTTGCTTGATTAACTATTTGATTTAGGTCATTGCGGGGGGGTTGAACGAATGTGTTTGATTACCATCATTAAAAATTTCGTGTCACGATTGCAGGTGTCGTATTCACTCACACGAACAAATGAAAACAGTTTAGTTTTGGGTAGGTAAATCAGTATTTTGTTTTTGATGGGTGCGAGCATATATCAATAGGACTATTCTGTTTTGTTGCTTGATATTTCGACGTTCAAACGTGTCTGCCTGCGATGGCGTCCTTATTGTTTTGTCAGGAATGTCGCAGTCAGGCACAATCTTAAGGTTGTATATGGCTACTCTCTGTGGGCCTTAGGCCAGTACTTGTATTTTTTTGGCAAACAACATTGCATTTTGAACAATGCGTTTCCCTTTATTTTTTATTCTCTTTGTGAGAGCTTAAACATTTTCTTGTTGTTTTATATAATATTGTGTTGCATAACTATTTTCACTTAGTTTTTGTATTGCGGTTATCTCATGTACTTATTTCTTTTTTGAGCTGTAGCGTGGCGTAGGGTTGAATTGATGTGGCGTCTTCTAGCTCCTATGCGTCGATTGGCTTTATGCAACTTAACCAAATCGACACATCCTTCTGGATATCCAATGATTTTTCCCATCTACAGTTATAGTTAACTATAATTGGCAACACCAATGAGAAATCATCACAAAGCAACAACTCATTTTGCAATTCCAGCCAAAAACACTAAAATGCTAGACCAATCCGCAATATGCTTAGAAATCCGTAGCCTACCCTTGCGTCTAAATCATTATATATGTTAATTTGTCGTCACGGAATACGCGAAGCATCTAAATTTAGTTACGCTCATTGGACGGATCGTACATATAGACAATCATCGTTTTTTTTGCGATATCTTTTTTTTTGGGATTTTTTTTTTTCGGTCAAATTGGAAAAAACGGACTTTAGCGACATAAGTTTTGCATCTCGGACCTATTGTACCCGCCCAGCCACTTTTATTTGTTAGAAAATAGCGTAAAAAAAAATTATGATTGCACTTATAGTTTATATTGCAACGTCATAACAAGCAACAACACAAATTAGGGTAGAGCAAAACAGGGCAAAAGGCAAAAAAAAACGGGGCACAAAATTGTGCGGGGGGGCGTAATTTTTTAATGTTGGCAAAAAAATAATATTGATTTTGTTTTGCCTATTTTGGTAATCATGATAATTTATTTTGTGTTTTTTATGTTTTGTATTTTATAATTGTATAGGTTTTGGAATTTTGTTTTTGCGATTTTTTTCAATTGTCCAGGTTTGTTTGTATTGTTTTTTTTGGTTTTTTACTGTGTGTTTATGTCTTTTCATTTTTTATGTTATTTTTTTTTTTATTTTCATTTTTCTTAGTTTTTATCTTGTTTTTTTTTTTTTCTTTATTTTTACTTATTTTCTTAATTTATATTTAATTTTTTTTACATTATTTTTTTTCATTTTATCTATGATTTTGTTTATTTTTTATTTTAATTTCAAACACTTTAAAAATATTCCTACAATATATTTTTTTTTGTTTTTTTTTGTGTTGTTTTTTTTATTTTTTTTTTACATATTGAAGATTATGTTTTTTTTGTTTTTTTGTGTCTTTTTTTATTATATTTTACTTTTTTCTTATTATTTTTTTTTATCTTTTTTCTTTTTTTTTTATCTTTTTTTTTTTTTTTCTTTATTTTTTTATTACTTTTCTCCTTTTTTTATCTTTTTTTATTATTTTTTTTTTTTTTTTTTAGTATTTTTTTTTTGTTTTTTGCTATTTTTTTTGTCTATTTTTCTATAGTGTTTCTTTTTGTTTTTGTGTTGTGCTTTGTTTCTTATCTTGCTTTCTTTCCTTTGCTATGTCTATCTGTTCTCATTTTGTGTGCGTTTCCTTCTTGATTTTGTCTAAATTTGAGTGTCTCTTGTTCATTGTCTTTATGTTTTATGTTTTGCTATTTGTTTTTTATCGTATGCTGATGTGTTTGTTTGTTGGTTGTGTCTACTCTGTTTTTTGCTTGGGTCTACTGTTCTCTATTTTTCTGTGTGTTTTTTATTTGTTTGTTTGCGTCATTTGTTTTATTTCATCATTTTTGTTTCTTTTGTGTTTTCTGCTTTTGTGTATAAAATGTGTTTTCTATTTTTTTTTTTTTGTTTTTACGTTCATTTGTGTGCTTATTTTTTTTTTCCATTTTTTTTTTTTTTTTTTTTTTTCCTTTTTTTTTCTATATTTTTTTTTTTTATTTTTTTTTTTTCTTTTTTTTTTTTATTTGTTTTTTTTTCTTTTTTTTTTTTGCGTTTTGTTTTTATTTTTTTTTTTTTCTTGTTTTTTGTTTTTTCTTTTTTTTTATTTTTTTTTTTTACTCTTATAATTTGTTTTTTTCTTTTTTATTTTTATTTTCTGTTAATTGTTTTTTTTTGTTTTTTTTTTCTATGCGAATTATTGCAGCACTCATTCAGTACCTTTTTTTTTTATTTTTTTTTTTTTTGCGCATTTATTTGATACCCATATTGTATTACACATTTTGGATCACCCTTGGTCCACATATTGTCGATAACTCAAAATTGTTTGAGCTATCGAAATAAGGGATATCTTAAATCTTTAAGTAGACATCTAGTAATGCAATGGTGAGTTTCATTCATTGCATCATTCCAATTTTTAGTGACCCGCGCACAAACATAAAGACAGACAGACAGTAGACCGACAGAAATTTTAAAACTGTTCATTTGGATTCCACTGGCTCCTTTTTTATTTTCTGTATATCTGCAATGTACAGAGATCAACGGTTCCAATTTTATTATATGTAGAGATACTCAGTTTTCGCACGTGTAACGTTAGCAGTGCTTTGTGTAACGTAGGCCGTTCCTTATTTTATGTTAAATTACGTTAAAAAATCCTAAAGATTTGGTTAAGCGGTATGCCATGACCTTGTGGCATCCTTGCTATATAACAAGAAGTAAAATTGGGATGATTGTCTTAGCAAGTTCGCAGAAATTAAACCAAACATGATCTGTATCTTGATCTCACTTCCAAATGATGTAACGTTAGCAGTGCGTTTCACGCGCTTATAACTTTTACGGTATGGTAGTCATCAAATTAATTTTACTCTTAAAAATGAAGGTATAGGTCTACCTGATAGCATAAGTAGAAGAAACTTTGACGTTTCTAACATTTTTGTTATTATTTCGTATAAACTAAATAAAAACTCCATGCGAATGTAACGTTAGCTGCCGGAAAATTGGCCATATGACTATCGATTGTACAGGTTTGGCGTGGGTTTACAACGGGGGGTTTCCCCTATATATAAAATTTAAATATAGCTGTATTTTTTTTACTTGTATAAACATATCCACTTAACTTTATATGGACTGCTGAGTGCATAACATTATCTACACTTATGAAATAGTTGCGCAAAAAATTAGTACAGCAGCTGCTTACAAATCAGAACCACGTTGTTTATAGGGTGATTCTAATTTTTGAAAATTCTAATTTCTGGACGTTTTTTATTTGTATAAAACCTTAAATTAAGATATACATACCTTTATATATAAAAAACAGGTGTCACTATGTTTGTCCGCCATGGACTCCTAAACTACTAAACCGATTTTGAATTTGGTTTGCACCCTGTGTGTAGTTTGGTCTAACTTGAAATATAGGAAAGGTTATATTCATGCGGCCACCGTGGTGTGATGGTAGCGTGCTCCGCCTATCACACCGTATGCCCTGGTTCAACTCCCGGGCAAAGCAACATCAAAATTTTAGAAATAAGATTTTTCATTAGAAGAAAATTTTTCTAAGCGGGGTCGCCCCTCGGCAGTGTCTGGCAAGCGCTCCGATTGTGTTTCTGCCATGAAAAGCTCTCAGTGAAACTCATCTGCCTTGCAGATGCCGTTCGGAGTCGGCATAAAACATGTAGGGTCCCGTCCGGCCAATTTGTGGGAAAAATCAAGAGGAGCACGACGCAAATTGGAAGAGAAGCTCGGCCTTAGATCTCTTCGGAGGTTATCGCGCCTTACATTTATATATATTTCATATATGTATGTAAAGTTAATAAGCACGTGCACAAACATATCCATATCCATACCAATTGAAAAGAGGTGCACCACTGCGTATACGTAATATTTTATCTATTATATATATATATATTATAAAAGAAAGTGGTGTTAGTTACACTATTTATAACTCAAGAACGGAGGAACCGATTTGGCCAAAAATTGGTGGGGAGGTAGCTTAGAACCAGGAGACGGACATAGGATACTTTTTATCCTGTTCTGGATATGGTCTTGCACGTGGATCTGGGTAATCCTGGGATGTATTTGTACCATACGGCTATCAATGGAAGCTGTTTATGAGTACTTTGATACCCCTGGGTATCTAGGGTCTCGAGATATAGGCAAAACGTGGACCCGGGTACCCTTAGAATGTGTTTATAGAATATGGATAACAAATGAAAGCTGTTGATGAGTGCTTTATTAGAGGGTAATTTCATACCCCTGGATGCCTAGGGCTCTCGAGATATAGGCCAAAAAGTGGATCAGGGTAACAACTAGGATGCGTTTTTACATTATGGGTATCAAATTGAAGCTGTTGATGTGTGAATTAGTACATAGTATTTTTATACCGCTGGGTGACTAGGGTCTCGAGAGATAGTCCAAAACGTGGACCCGGGTACCCCTATTGTTGTTGTTGTAGCGATAAGGACACTCCCCGAATGCCTTGGGGAGTGTTACCGAGTTGATGGTCCTTTGCCGGATGCAGATCCGGTACGTTCCGGTACCAAGCCCGACCATCTCGAGAACGATTTGTTATGACAACATGCGACCTTCTAGGCCATCCCGCCCTCCCACCCCCTAGATCCACGAGGAGTTCGGGGTCGCCAGAGCATCGGCTGTTAATGAAACAGGATTCGCCACGGATAGGTGAGGTTGACAATTAGGTTTGGAGAAGCTATGTATTGCGCCGCAACCTGAAAGGGCTGTGCTACACAGATCCCTTGAATCCGGTATTTTAGTCGCCTCTTACGACAGGCATACCCACCGCGGGTATATTCTAACCTCCTAAGCCGCTGGGGATCCGGGTACCCCTAGAATATGTTTATAGAATATGGATAACAAATGAAAGCTGTTGATGAGAGCACCAGTACAGGGTAGTTTTAATACCTATTTGTGACTAGGGTCTCGAGACATAGGCAAAAACGTGGATCAGGGTAACACTAGGATTGGTTTTTACATTATGGGTATGAAATTGAAGCTGTTTATGTGTGATTTAGTACAGAGTATTTTCTAAACCGCTGGGTGACTAGGGTCTCGAGATAGAGGCCAAAACGTGGACCCGGATAACCGTAGAATATGCGTTTAATATGAATATCAAACAAAAGCTATTGCTGAGAGCTTTAAAGTCATTTTCATTGTGATATTCAGTCGAATCAACCTGCATGCGAAGCCGAAATAAAGACATGAATTAATAATACCCACATACCTATTTACATACGCCCTATTCGATTTGCCTGAAATTTTGTATATAAATTTGCCTATATTAGTATATACGATCCTTTTTCCGGGAATTAGACCAGAGACGGACTGGGACTGATGCTCGGAGTGGGACTGGGACTCGGAATGAGACTGGAACAAAGCATATACCACTGGCAACAGGGGATGAAGAAGATTTAGAAGAACTTGAGAGAAGAGAAAAGATGGAAGGAGAAGGAGCCTGAGATAGAATAGAGTGAGGCGAATATAGAGATAGATGAAGCGAAAAAGACGGAGAATGGAGTGAATAAAAGGATTAAGAACAAGTAGGAAGGCTAAGTTCGGGTGTAACCGAACATTACATACTCAGTTGAGAGCTGTAGAGACAAAGTAAGGGAAAATCACCATGTTGTAAAAAGAACCTAGGGTAACCCTGGAATGTGTTTGTATGACATGTGTATCAAATGGAAGGTATTAAAGAGTATTTTAAGAGGAAGTGGGCCATAGTTCTATAGATGGACGCCATTTAGGGATATCGCCATAAAGGTGGACCAGGCCTGACTCTAGAATTTGTTTGTACGATATGGGTATCAAACGAAAGGTGTTAATAAGTGTTTTAAAAGGGAGTGGGCCTTAGCTCTATAGGTGGACGCCTTTTCGGATATCGTTATAAAAGTGGACCAGGGGTGACTCTAGAATGCGTTTGTACAATATGGGTATCAAGTGAAAGGTGTTAATGAGTATTTTAAAAGGGCGTGGGTCTTAGTTCTATAGGTGGATGCCTTTTCGAGATATCGCCATAAACGTGGACCAGGGGTGACTCTAGAATTTGTTTGTACGATATGGGTATCAAATGAAAGGTGTTAATGATATTTTAAAAGGGAGTGGGCCTAAGTTCTATAGGTGAACGCCTTTTCGAGATATCGCCATAAAGGTGGACCAGGGTGACTCTAGAATTTATTTTGTACGATATGGGTATCAAATGAAAGGTGTTAATGACTATTTTAAAAGGGAATGGGCCTTAGTTCTATAGATGGACGCCGTTTCGAGATATCGCCATAAAGATGGACCAGGGGTGACTCTAGAATCTGTTTGTACGATATGGGTATCAAATGAAAGGTGTTAATGAGTGTTTTAAAAGGGAGTGGGCCTTAGCTCTATAGGTGGACGCCTTTTCGGAATATCGTTATAAAAGTGGACCAGGGGTGACTCTAGAATGCGTTTGTACAATATGGGTATCAAATGAAAGGTGTTAATGAGTATTTTAAAAGGGCGTGGGTCTTAGTTCTATAGGTGGATGCCTTTTCGAGATATCGCCATAAACGTGGACCAGGGGTGACTCTAGAATTTGTTTGTACGATATGGGTATCAAATGAAAGGTGTTAATGAGTATTTTAAAAGGGCGTAGGGCCTTAGTTCTATAGGTGGACGCCTTTTCGAGATATCGCCATAAACGTGGACCAGGGGTGACTCTAGAATGTTTGTACGATATGGGTATCAAATGAAAGGTGTTAATGAGTATCTTAAAAGGGACGTGGGCCTTAGTTCTATAGGTGGACGCCTTTTCGAGATATCGCCATAAAGGTGGACCAGGGGTGACTCTAGAATTTGTTTGTACGATATGGGTATCAAATGAAAGGTGTTAATGAGTATTTTAAAAGGAGTGGGCCTTAGTTCTATAGGTGGACGCCTTTTCGAGATATCGCCATAAAGGTGGACCAGGGGTGACTCTAGAATTTGTTTGTACGATATGGGTATCAAATGAAAGGTGTTAATGAGTATTTTAAAAGGGCGTGGGCCTTAGTTCTATAGGTGGACGCCTTTTCGAGATATCGCCATAAAGGTGGACCAGGGGTGACTCTAGAATTTGTTTGTACGATATGGGTATCAAATGAAAGGTGTTAATGAGTATTTTAAAAGGGCGTGGGCCTTAGTTCTATAGGTGGACGCCTTTTCGAGATATCGCCATAAAGGTGGACCAGGGGTGACTCTAGAATTTGTTTGTACGATATGGGTATCAAATGAAAGGTGTTAATGAGTATTTTAAAAGGGAGTGGGCCTTAGTTCTATAGGTGGACGCCTTTTCGAGATATCGCCATAAAGGTGGACCAGGGGTGACTCTAGAATTTGTTTGTACGATATGGGTATCAAATGAAAGGTGTTAATGAGTATTTTAAAAGGGAGTGGGCCTTAGTTCTATAGGTGGACGCCTTTTCGAGATATCGCCATAAAGGTGGACCAGGGGTGACTCTAGAATTTGTTTGTACGATATGGGTATCAAATGAAAGGTGTTAATGAGTATTTTAAAAGGGCGTGGGCCTTAGTTCTATAGGTGGACGCCTTTTCGAGATATCGCCATAAAGGTGGGACCAGGGGTGACTCTAGAATTTGTTTGTACGATATGGGTATCAAATGAAAGGTGTTAATGAGTATTTTAAAAGGGAGTGGGCCTTAGTTCTATAGGTGGACGCCTTTTCGAGATATCGCCATAAAGGTGGACCAGGGGTGACTCTAGAATTTGTTTGTACGATATGGGTATCAAATGAAAGGTGTTAATGAGTATTTTAAAAAGGAGTGGGCCTTAGTTCTATATGTGGACGCCTTTTCGAGATATCGCCATAAACGTGGACCAGGGGTGACTCTAGAATGTGTTTGTACGATATGGGTATCAAATTAAAGGTATTAATGAGGGTTTTAAAAGGGAGTGGCCCTTAGTTGTATATGTGAAGGCGTTTTCGAGATATCTACCAAAATGTGGACCAGGGTGATCCAGAACATCATCTGTCGGGTACCGCTAATTTATTTATATATGTATACACGTACAGTATTCCTTCCAAGATTCCAAGGGCTTTTGATTTCGCCCTGCAAAACTTTTTCATTTTCTTCTACTTAATATGGTAGGTGTCACACCCATTTTACCAAGTTTTTTCTAAAGTTATATTTTGCGTCAATAGACCAATACAATTACCATGTTTCATCCCTTTTTTCGTATTTGGTATATAATTATGGCATTTTTTTCATTTTTCGTAATTTTCGATATCGAAAAAGTGGGCGTGGTCATAGTCGGATTTCGGCCATTTTTTACACCAATACAAAGTGAGTTCAGATAAGTACGTGAACTGAGTTTAGTAAAGATATATCGATTTTTGCTCAAGTTATCGTGTTAACGGCCGAGCGGAAGGACAGACGGTCGACTGTGTATAAAAACTGGGCGTGGCTTCAACGATTTCGCCCTTTTTCACAGAAAACAGTTATCGTCCTAGGAGCTAAGCCTCTACCAAATTTCACAATGATTGGTAATTTTTGTTCGACTTATGGCATTAAAAGCATCCTAGACAAATTAAATGAAAAAGGGCGGAGCCACGCCCATTTTGAAATTTTCTTTTATTTTTGTATTTTGTTGCACCATATCATTACTGGAGTTGAATTTTGGCATAATTTACTTATATGCTGTAAAGATATTAACTTTTCTTTTAAAATTTGAATTTAAAAAAATTTTTTTTTAAAAAGTGGGCGTGGTCGTTCTCCGATTTTGCTAATTTTTATTAAGCAGACATATAGTAATAAGAGTAACGTTCCTGCCAAACTTCATCATGATATCTTCAACGACTGCCAAATTACAGCTTGCAAAACTTCTAAATTACCTTCATTTAAAAGTGGGCGGTGCCACGCCCATTGTCCAAAATTTTACTAGTTTTCTATTCTGCGTCATAAGCTCAACTCACCTACCAAGTTTCATCGCTTAATGCGTATTTGGTAATGAATTATCGCACTTTTTCGATTTTTCGAAATTTTCGATATCGAAAAAGTGGGCGTGGTTATTGTCCGATATCGTTCATTTTAAATAGCGATCTGAGATGAGTGCCCAGGAACCTACATACCAAATTTCATCAAGATACCTCAAAATTTACTCAAGTTATCGTGTTAACGGGCAGACGGACGGACGGACATGGCTCAATCGAATTTTTTTTCGATACTGATGATTTTGATATATGGAAGTCTATATCTATCTCGATTCCTTTATACCTGTACAACCAACCGTTATGCAATCAAAGTTAATATACTCTGTGAGCTCTGCTCAACTGAGTATAAAAAGGAAAGGGGGGAGGGTAGAGTTAGACGGAAAAAGCTTATTAAAATATATGCAGATAGACCAAATTTAGAGCAGAACAATGTCTGGCGGGACTGCTAGTAGTATATAAAAAAAAATGTAAGGCGCGATAACATCCGAAGAGATCTAAGGCCGAGCTTCTCTTCCAATTTGCGTCGTGTCCCTCTTGATTTTCCCTACAAATTGGCCGGACGGGACCTGCATGTATTATGCCGACTCCGAACGGCATCTGCAAGGCAGATGAGTTTTCACTGAGAGCTTTTCATGGCAGAAATACACTCGGAGCGCTTGCCAAACACCGGCGAGAAGCAACCCGCTTAGAGAAATTTTCTTCTAATTGAAAAAACCGTATTTCTAAAATTTTGATGTTTTGCCCGGGGTGCGAACCCAAGGCATACGGTGTGATAGGCGGAGCTCGTTACCATCACACCACGGCGGCTGCCAGTATATATATATATACGCTAAATAAAAAAATCCAAAAAACAAAAACTCCAATTACAATAAATATATTTTTTCAATAAAAATACATAAAGATCGATAGAAATACATTAAAAAAGCCAAAAATGAATTAAAAACTTCATAACTAATATTCAGCGATGTGCAATGACTTTTTGTTAGCCTCATAATAGGTATTAGAAGCAGCGTTTAAAATTGATGATTTATTCGATTTCATATAGCTGATTGCAGATAGCGCCACATCAAATTCTAGAGTTTAACCGATACCCTTGAACACATTTTTCAAGCTTTTCCGAGATCTGAACTTTCGTTTCCATTTCAGCGAATTACTTTTACTTTTAAACAAACAATGCCGAAACACGTGCACGCATAACGAATTTCACACATAAACTAATAAAAACTGTACAGAACCGCTACGAAAATCCAACGACTACAGAGCGTAACATGAGTAAATTGGGGGAATAAATTGGGGATTCCCCTTTTTATATCTATTTTGCAACAAAAAAACAAAATACAGAAATTAGAATTTTCGATTCTAATTTCAGATCGTGTAATGTATTGAAAATGTTGATTCTAATTTCTGGACATTCTAATTACTGAAGGTTCTAATTTGTGAGCGACTACTGTACTGCTTAATTTCAGTATGCATTATACTCAGTTGCAACTGAGGTGTGTGCCCCCGCAATCCGCTTTGTAGCGAGTTATTTAACCACTGCCTCGAGTCTTCTATAATTGCCGCTAGATGGGCTATACATTTTCTAAGTGCTAATAAGCGTTTTATTTACCCGCGAATGCAGTTGTATATATCTGTGGCAATTTGACCAAAAAACCTATTTCGAGTTAGGATTTAAGCTAAATTTTGGGCTTTAACAGAAATCCGTAACAGATCTCCCAATATTATTTATTCATAACCCTAGCGCCAAATGGCTGCTACAAAATATAGGAAGTTACAGTGATGAGTTGCGGGTAGCTTTTGAGTTATACATAGTTCAATATATCTAACTCGAAATAGGTTGTTTTGTCAAACTGCCACAGATATGTATGTACGTGTAAAAAAATACAGCAATTATTTGCGAAATTATTTCTGGATAAACCTCGACGGGATAAACTTCGACGAAGGGACAGAAAAATCGTTGCCGAGATATTTTGGCTAATACCGAAACGTACCAGATTCATATCCCGAAAAGCATTCGCCACATCCCCATCACCACGATAACCTTCGGGCTGTGTTTTTGCGGCTATCACGATAATAACGAGGTTCCGGTGTGTTATCGAGTTTTTTCGAAGTGTTGACAGAATGCTATTTTTATACTCAGTTGAGCAGAGCTCACAGAGTATATTAAGTTTGATTGGATAACGCGGTTGGTTGTACATATATAAAGGAATCGAGATAGATATAGACTTCCATATATCAAAATAATCAGGATCGAAAAAAAATTTGATTGAGCCATGTCCGTCCGTCCGTCCGTCCGTTAACACGATAACTTGAGTAAATTTTGAGGTATCTTGATGAAATTTGGTATGTAGGTTCCTGAGCACTCATCTCAGATCGCTATTTAAAATGAACGATATCGGACTATAACCACGCACACTTTTTCGATATCGAAAATTTCGAAAAACCGAAAAAGTGCGATAACTCATTACAAAAGACAGATAAAGCGACGAAACTTGGTAGATGGGTTGACGTTATGACGCAGAATAGAAAATTAGTAAGATTTTGGACAATGGGCGTGGCACCGCCCACTTTTACAAGAAGGTAACTTAAAAGTTTTGCAAGCTGTAATTTGGCAGTCGTTGAAGATATCATGATGAAATTTGGCAGGAACGTTACTACTATTACTCTATATGTGCTAAATAAAAATTAGCAAAATTGGATGAAGAACACGCCCACTTTTTAAAAAAAAATTTTTTAATTCAAATTTTAACAAAAAATTTAATATCTTTACTGTATATAAGTAAATTAAGTCAAAATTCAACTCCAGTAATGATATGATGCAACAAAATACAAAAATAAAAGAAAATTTCAAAATGGGCGTGGCTCCGCCCATTTTCATTTAGTTTGTCTAGAATACTTTTATTGCCATAAGTCGAACAAAAATTTACCAATCCTTCTCAAATTTGGTAGGAGCATAGATTCTATGACGGTAACTGTTCTCTGTGAAAATGGGCGAAATCGGTGGAAGCCACGCCCAGTTTTTATACACAGTCCACCGTCTGTCCTTCCGCTCGGCCATTAACACAATAACTTGAGCAAAATCCGATATATCTTTACTAAACTTAGCCCACGTACTTACCTGAGCTCACTTTTTCTTGGTATAAAAAATGGGCGAAATCTGACCATAACCACGCCCACTTTATCGATATCGAAAACTACGAAAAATGAAAAAAATGCCATAATTCTATACCAAATACGAAAAAAGTGATGAAACATGGTAACTGGATTGGTTTATTGACGCAAAATATAACTTTGGAAAAAACTGTAAAATGGGTGTGACACCTACCATATTAAGTAGAAGAAAATGAAAAAGTTCTACAAGGCGAAATCAACAGCCCTTGGAATCTTGGCAGGAATACTGTTAGTGGTATTGCATATATAAATAAATTATCAGTACCCGACAGATGATTTTCTGGATCACCTGGTCCACATTTTGGTCGATATCGCTAGAACGCCTTCACATATATATCTAAGGGCCACTCGCTTTTAAAACCCTCATTAAAACCTTTAATTTGATATCCATATCGTACAAAAACATACCAGAGTCACCCTTGGTCCAGCTTTATGGCGATATCTCGAAAAGGCGTCCACCTATAGAACTAAGGATTACTCCCTTTTAAAATACTCTTTACCGCCTTTCATTTGATACCCATATCGTACAAACACATTCTAGAGTCACCCCTGGCCCACCCTAATGGCGATATCTCGAAAAGGCGTCCACCTATAGACCTAATGTCCACTCCCTCTTAAAATGCTCAGCAACACCTTTCGTTTGATACCCATATCGTACAAACATTCTAGAGTCACCCCTGTCCCACCCTAATGGCGATATCTCGAAAAGGCGTCCACCTATAGACCTAATGCCCACTCCCTCTTAAAATGCTCAGTAACACCTTTCGTTTGATACCCATATCGTACAAACATTCTAGAGTCACACCTGGCCCACCCTAATGGCGATATCTCGAAAAGGCGTCCACCTATAGAACTAAGGATTACTCCCTTTTAAAATACTCATTACCACCTTTCATTTGATACCCATATCGTACAAACACATTCTAGAGTCACCCTTGGTCCAGCTTTATGGCGATATCTCGAAAAGGCGTCCACCTATAGAACTAAGGATTACTCCCTTTTAAAATACTCATTACCACCTTTCATTTGATACCCATATCGTACAAACACATTCTAGAGTCACCCCTGGCCCACCCTAATGCCGATATCTCGAAAAGGCGTCCACCTATAGAACTAAGGATTACTCCCTTTTAAAATACTCTTTACCGCCTTTCATTTGATACCCATATCGTACAAACACATTCTAGAGTCACCCCTGGCCCACCCTAATGGCGATATCTCGAAAAGGCGTCCACCTATAGACCTAATGTCCACTCCCTCTTAAAATGCTCAGTAACACCTTTCGTTTGATACCCATATCGTACAAACATTCTAGAGTCACCCCTTTCCCACCCTAATGGCGATATCTCGAAAAGGCGTCCACCTATGGCCTACTCTCTCTTAAAATACTCTTTAATACCTTTCATTTGATACACATGTTATACAACCACATTCCAGGGTTACCCCAGATTGATTTTCCTTATTTTGTCTCCATAGCTCTCAACTGAGTATGTTATGTTCGGTTACACCCGAACTTAGCCTTCCTTACTTGTTTATTTATTTATTTTTATTTATTTATTTATTTATCAGTCTAAAAATTAAACAATTACACAGACCAAATATACCGGCACTTAAATCTCAGATGTAATACATGATATAAACAACATAAGCAGTCATCACTTTTAAAGTAATATTTAAACAGTATTGAACCAAACGCTTGACAATTTCAATTAAAGACTTAGAAATAAGCAAAAGACAAAATGTTGTAAATGTGTTAAAATGTACTCATGAAGGAGCTAGTAAATAATAATTTATGAAATTGACAATAAAGCAAATTAATAGTAGATAAAATATATACAGAATAGAATTTATACAGAATTTCATTACATATAAAAATAATGATCACTACGCAATTTTGCAAATAAGTTTCAAGTAACTGGTACTTCAAATTTGAAACAGAGGGTTGAACAGTATATCACGGTTTAGCGTTCTTTGCTTCATTTCGAATTACAAATTTAATGTAGTTAAAAGGTATTTTTTAATAACAAGAAACGAGTCGCTGACGTCTAAATTTTTACAGTGTTTATTAAAATCACGACATAAACAGTGAAGTGGTTGGTGCATTTCATAATTCGACCTGCATGTAGCTACAAAAATTGATTGAAAATGTCTAGATGGCCTAATAGGAACGTTAAAATTAATTTCGCCAAGCAAAAATGGACTATTTATTGACCCTCTTATTAACTTAACAATAAATAAGACGCCAAGCATCTCCCTGCGGCTCTGCAAAGTGGGCAGCTGTATTAGTTTTAACCGGCTGCAATAGGGGGGAAGATTTTTAGAAGAGTCCCATGGTAGGTGTTTTAAAGCGAAAAGCAAAAATTGTTTCTGGACCGATTCCAGCTCGTCAGAGTGAACCTGCTAACGCGGATTCCAAATAATTGAAGCATATTCCAAAGTAGGTCTGACCAATGATGTAAAAAGAGTTTTTGTAACGTATGGGTCATTAAATTCTTTAGACCAACGTTTAACAAAGGCCAAAGTACCTTTAGCGCTATTCACGCAAGTTTCAATATGAAGTTTAAAATCGAGTTTTGGGTCCATAGTAACACCTAAATCAATAAACTTGGTGACTTGCTTGATTACATAGTCGCCAATAACATAATCATGGGATTGGAAGGACTTCCCTGTAAAACACATGAACTTAAATTTAGGTAGGTTTAGTGACATGGCGTTTACATTACACCAGTCACCAAGACTATTCAGTTAGCCTGAAGACATGCCCTATCCACGGGTGAGCGGATAGGCATTACAAGTTTGACATCATCAGCGTACATCAACGGCTTGCAGCTCTTCAAAACACTAGGAAGTTCATTAGTGAACAACAGGAACAAAACCGGACCAAGATGGCTGCCTTGAGGAACACCAGAAGTTACGTTTATGAACCGAGACCGACAATTATTAAATATAACTGTTTGTTTTCTTTCCTTCACATAAGAAGAAACCCAAGATAGAAACAAAGGAGGAAATCCTAACCGATCAAGTTTGAGTAAAAGTATAGAATGAGAAACTATCAAATGCCTTACTAAAATCAGTATAAATAACATCGACTTCACAATTAGCGTTAGAACTGTTGGATACAAAGGTTGTAAACTCGAGCAAGTTGGACACCGTTGATTTACCCTTGCAAAAGCCATGTTGTGAAAAGTCAATTAATGAAGATACTCTAAAAGCAATCTGTTTTGTGATAATCAATTCAAATAGCTTAGGAATTGTGTTGAGTTTGGCTATTCCTCTATAATTTATAACACACGTTCTGCTTCCATTTTTATGCAGTGGTATAATGAATGATTCTTTCCACTTCTTGGGGAATACCCCTTGCTTCAGGAATGCATTAAACAAACAGGCTAGAGGTCGATATAAGTATCGAGCACATGATTTCAGCACTACCGACGGAATTTGATCCGGACCCCTAGAGTAAGAAATTTTTAGATTTTCCAGATGAGTTAAAACATCACCAGTACCTATATATGGGACTGCCTGGGAATCCAGAGGAGACAATCTGAAAGGATAATTCGATCATAGGTGTTTGAATAAGTAGATTCGAAGAAATCCGCAAACATGTTAGCAATTTCGAAGCTATCATTGGAAATCTGATCATTAACTTCATTGTAGAAGGAAACCCTTTTATCTTACTTTTTGAATTCACAAAGCTGTAAAACGACTTAGGATTGACAAAAATTTGGCTTTTAATTCTACTGATATAGTTCCTATAACAAATTCTGTTCAATGTGTTATATTTGTGACGTAAAATTGAGTGGGCGGCATAGTCAGTCATTGATCCAGAAAGTTTGTAGCGTTTGAATGAACGCGTCTTCTGATTTTTCAGGCGTTTCAAGTCTTTAGTGCTCCAAGCCGATGATGATATAGCAGTGGTTTCGGACGTAGGTATGCATTTTTTAAATATTCCGTATAGTACATTATTAAAATGGGATATACTCTCATCAATATCCCCACGGTACTCAGGCCAATTTATTCTCGATACTTCGAGTATTACTTTAGACCAATCGGCTTTTCTAAACAGAAACCGGTGAGGGGTCTTTGGCACTACGTTGGAGGAACGCTCAGATAAATTATAAGATTCCATAAAAATCGCGAGAGCAGGATGATACACATCTTCAGGCAGGATGATACACATCAACGGTCCATTGAGTTTTTATTAGTTTGCTGAAGTGTTTTCAGTTTCTTTCGTCGGTGTGTTATCGATTTTTTATCAAAACGTTATCACACACCATAAAATACCAAATTGATTTAAGGGGTTGTGGAGCGTAATTTGTAGTTTATATTTATTTATTGTCAACCTCACCCACCCGTGGCTAATCCTGTTTCTTTAAAGCCGGGGCTCTAGCGCCCAAAGTTCGGCATGGATCTAAGAGGTGGGGTGACTGGCCTAGAAGGTTTGTGGTCATACTAAATCGTTCCCGAGGTGGTCGGGCGAGTACCTTAATGGTGCTTGTTACCGGAACTTACCGGATCTGCATCAGGAAAAGGACCATAAACATCAATAACACTCCCCAAAACCTTGGGAGAGTGTCCTTATTGCTACAACAACAACAACAACAACATAGGGCACTGGTCAATGACAAGCCGATTGCCTGTTGACATCAAAATGATAAAAAATTATAACGTGTCGATAACACAATGATAGAAACCGATGACAAGTCTAAAGCTAACTGCTAGCTCTTTGATAACGGCTGTTATTGAACAAACCGTTAACATTTCTGCAACAAATTAATAACACGCCGCAAATCAATCTTTTACAGATAACTCCTCGACAACGCGTCGATAACACGGCTATAAAAAATTGACATCTCGTCGATTACAATTCGATATCACTCTTCATAAAGCTAAGAACACACTGAGCGACGCAACATGTAGCGGCAGGAGCGCTTGACTTTTTTGCCTGTTTGAACAACATTGCCGCTCATGGCCGCACCGCGCCTTGCTGCTGCCGCTAGATGTGAATTGCTCCATAAGAATTCGTGCAAGAATATTATAGTATAGTGCAGCTCACTGTGACCTTAGCCTAACCTGTCGATAGCAAACATCTAAAACGTTTTTTACTCAACATATCATTAAAATTTTGGTAAAAAATCAACAATGCCACAGCCTCGCCGATAAAAAATCAAAAGCGAACCGATAATAAGCCTACAACTCGAATTTAACGGTTTCCATCATAGTGTATAGCGGGTAATGATGTAGGGAATTTTGGACTCCGTGTACCGCCTACTTTCTGCTTCTTTTCAAGTGGGAAGACACTAACTTCTGCAGAATACAGTTACTTCCACCGATCCTCCGAAATACTTGTGCCCAATAAGTCTCATGTATCCTTAGTATTCGGGTCTGTTCCATTGAAGTCCCTGCCGTTTGTCTTAACATACTGGGGTTTATCTTCCTTCTTATTGCAGCTGCAAGGAGGATGAG